>VTPC01001014.1:0-19614 GCA_011009095.1 Ignelater luminosus
AAAAAGTAAAAATTTTGCAGTTCATTTCAATCAAGAAACGTCTACTCTTGTGTACTTTTTTAGTTTCTAAATTTTTCCCGATTTTAAAAAGAGATCATTCCAGTTCTATAATATGCATTTATTACGGAGATATCAAAATTCTGGATTCTCAAATAGGAAAACCATTTGAGAAATCTACTGCTTTTTAACTTTTAATTCGTTCCCGTATATAACGTCAAATATTCCGCAAACATCTGAATTTAAAAACTCAAATTTAAACTTGCATTAATGGAAATAATTCTTTAATAAACTTGGGATTTGCTTTTTGTTTATTGTTGTTTGCCAAACATAAGATATAACAAAGAAATTTATTTTTTTTCTCAATAATTCGAAACATTACAGCAAAGCAATGAAGTTTGAACGAATTTTGTATGCAAAACCGGTCTACTTTACACTTACCGTTAGCGTTCAGAATAATTACGTAAACTTCAACACCTCTTACAGAATCAGTGATTCAAATTATTTTTGTTCATTTACACTTTTCTTTATTCATCTTTCTTCGAACAACGTAAAACACTACAAGAAACAAAACAACTTTCTCTGCTAATTTTTCCTGAATTGTTCATTCATAAATTATTTCTGTCAACTAAATGGATTAAAGAATAATAGATTATGGAAGAAAACGCGAATACGCTGTTTGCCCCAAGCATTAAATCACCCAGACACGGTCCTGTATGCAGCCAACCTACCTGCGTGATTGGATTAACAAATTTAACGCCCGCATACGAAATTGACAAAATAATATCTTGATCGCTCCGCTCTTCCGTGTTTTTTCTTATTTTTTGAATTGACTTCTTAGTTGATTCGGTTCCTTTAAATTCCCTTATAGATGTGGAACCCAGATACTAAAAGATATTTATTTTTTTAAAGAAAACATAAACATGAAACTTTTTTTAATAAAGAGAACTCACGTTTGCATTGTATTTAATGGCCCCGGTAATGAGCAAAATGGGTTGATGCCGCCATTGGGCTTTAATAGAGTTATTGCCCCCGACAAAAAGTTCGGCCGGTTTCCTGGCCTGCTCCTCTTTTTTTGGAATATTTATAGGGGGAGGAGGTGCTGGTCTAGATTTTTTATGTCTGTGACGTAAAGTTCCTGTTCCCGTGCTGTTGTCCTTTGTTGCGGCATGCGCTGAGGGCGAACGTATTTCGGCTTTTAATGACTGAATGCTGCTTTTCTACAAAACAAAAAATTACAATTAAATATTGATATCGATTAAACAAAAACTCACTAATGTATGAATATCGGTATTTAGGTCTTCTAATTTAGGTCCGGGCATTATGTGCTCACCGCTACTAACGCTGGCTAGGATTCGCTTTCTGTGACCGATTTTTTCAATTTCTAATACAGCGGAGAGCTCTACATCCCATATCCTTTTTATTCTATCCATATCGTGATATAAATGTTTAGCAAAGGTTTCTGCATATTGTTCTAAATGAATTCTTCGTAACCATTGTTCTACACTATCATTTTGTTCTTCGACATTATTGTTATTACACGAACTTTGATCGTTAACTTTTAGAGGAAGTTGTTTGCAAGCATCCAGAATCAATTGCCGTTCCAGTTCGCTTACTATACCCATTTCCTTCAAGTCGTTTTCCTCTAAAACTCCATTCTACAACGACATAACTCAAACACCTTAAGACTTTCTCGCACTAAACGGTAAACTTACCAAAAAATCAAGATCATCGAAACCATTCGATACAAAAAGGCCAATATAATCGTTCATGTCTAAGCTTTGTAACCACTGATCGATAGTGGTTACCGAAGCCGGATTTAAATTACTTTGCGATACGCTGAGACTCATTAATCTAGTTTGAAATTCTTTTTCCAGTTCCGATACGAAAACTGATTCTCTTACTATACCAGTGCCAAACGAGGCCATAATCTCTTGAATTTTAGCCCATTCCTCTTGTTCATCGAATGGACTTAGCGAAGTAACTCGATCCCTGTTTTCTTTATTATCAGACTCCTTTTCCGAACTCGACGAATTACTGCGCGATTTCTGATCGGCCTTTGTCGCAGATTCTAAAGAATTATCGTATACGTTTTTGAGCTTCTTTAGAGTTTTCGGTCTTTCAGCAGGTTTATTCGAACCGTCTGTTGCTTTTGCAGATCCTTTACATAAACCTGCGAGCAAACAAGCACTTCACATGCAAACTGCACTTCAGGTAAACAAAAGAGCGTAAACAAAGAAAAACATGCACAGCGGTACGAATTTACAGCATTTCCTAGCGTCACGAAAACCGAATTTAAAAGTTAGCAGAGGCATTCCTAACCGAACCACATCCGGGAAATTAATTAAAACAGAGACTTAATTAACTGAAATGCATTATTAATAGTGTTTTGTTATAAATAAGTAATTTACAATGGATCGTTTCTATTTGGAAACTGTGTTTAATTCCACTGTTTGCTCGCGGTTGAACAAAAACATCAGAGTTTTGCCTACTTTGAAGTTTGGTCAATTTTTTTAAATTTAAAAAATATATTTGTTAGTATTACAGGGTGTATAAAAAATATATAATGACCATGTTTAAAGCGTACACGATTTTATACTTTTTCATAGTCATTTTTTCCATATTTTTCTCTCAAGCTAACCATGAATAATTACATCTTAAGAAAGTTTTTGCTTTTATTACCGACAAGTTAAATGACTTGGTTATCTATTGATGCGTACGTTACAAAGAAAGAAAAATAAGGTTAAAGTCGTTGTGAACCGAGTATTTGCAGAAAAACAAATTAACATCTACTGAAACTCATCAAAGAATGACAGATGTTTTACCAAATCGCAAGAAAGATATTCGCAAATGCAACTTACAAAGATACAGAGATATATTGTCGACGAAGGTGTTGAATGAATCCATGAGATGACCACGACAGGCAAAAGTTGAAACAAGGCTCAATTCTTGCCAACGATATAACTAATTTTTCACTCTCAAAGATCAAGTTTACTCGGTACCACAAATTAAATATTAACGCCAAAACGGAGAGGGTTTCACTGATTTATTTTGATTGTCAAACATGAAGTTGACTTCTAAAAGTTTCTCATCTCTCGCTCATTTTGCATTTAATTAGATCTAGATATAAATGCACCATTTACAGTTTTTATTATTGTTAATTCCGAGATAATGTAAAATTACTAGACACAGAATCACGGCAATGACTGAAGTAGAAGATTCTTTGTCATTAGAAAAATGCCACGGTCCATAAAAATACCGACCCAATAAGTGCTACACAAAATAATTCCACATCTAGTGATTTTTAGCTATTCCCTAGTTGAAAATCAAAGAAAATAAACAGCGTGACCGCAATTAAATATAAGTCTTACTTGGGAGGCATTTAAACATTTTAGAAAAACGTATAGAGTTTGAAGGTTATGCAGAAGAACTAGCTCAACTGATTTTTTCTTGAGCAAGGCTCAATGTTGCTCAATGTCAATAACCAAATATTTTTTGCATAAGTGCACTAACGCTCAAAGAACTGCTTGCAGATAACCTCTAAATCAACATTTGCCAGTCTGGGCGTCGACTCGCAGCTTCTATAGCTGTTGAGTCTACTAAATAATAACAGATTTTGTTTCTTCTGTCGACAGGCATTAATATTTATACTTCCAAAACGATGAAAAATGTAAACAATAATAGATAATAATTGAGAATAACAGTTACTGTCACTACGAAAATAAAACATCGTCAATGAAAGTCCACTTGTATTCTACTCGACTTTATTCTGTTGACCAATATTAAATAGTACTTTTAAGCCAATCTTCCAATGGTGCATGAGCCACCAAGTAAAAAGCCGTTGGAAAAAGGGACTTCAGTGGAGGTAACTTCTTCCCACTACTTATTAATGATAATAAATGATGCATGATTCAAAAATGAACCAAACGCAAAAACAGCAGAACAGAGCTGAAAATGAGTCACAACTAGCCAAACCAGACTTGTCGAATATTGTGTAACTTATGGTATATAAATAGAAAGGCACCAATTTCTAGACTATAAGAATGGAGTTCGAATAGGTAGCAATGCCAAGGAATGTAAGTTTAAGTTGCAGTAAAAACCAAAGAACCAAAACATGAATATGACCGCAAATTTCGATAATACAGCCGTTTTGGTCGATTACGATTACTGATCATTGGATAAACAAATCGATGTTTGTGCTTCTGGAGAATTAGAACTTGGGTCATTGTACTTTAAATAGCTCATCATGTGAATTACCATCGATGGGCTATTGTGATAAAGATTCCTCAGTGTATCTATCAAGGTGGCAAGTAGGATACTGTAGGAAAAAAATCCAACTCCTTGCCCTAAAATTTTTCCATCTCGTGCAATTTTCACTTTTATTATTATTATTATTATTATTATTATTAACCAAAAAACGTATGTAGGGCGTTCCATTTAAAAGATCAAATATCGCTATAGTATGCTTTTGTGATCACTTCATTGTTTCAAATGATTTTAGAATAGAGAGGTAATAAAGTTTTTCTTGGTTAACATTCTTTTTTATGTTTACAAATAACACCCACTATCCTTCGTCTCCACACATCTTTGGTACAGCCTGTATAGTATCTTTACTAAAACAGTTGAAAGATACGAACAGTTTCATAGTTACTCGGTTATTCATCATTTCATCAAACCTCTCCTCCACCTGGTCGTTTTTGGTCTTTAATCTTCAAAAATGAGTATACAATTTTAACTATAGAATTCTGTAATACAGGATTGTCGGCAAACGCAAGCAGCAATGTTTCTTGGTTTTTCTAAATAAAACACTTTCGTTTGGTTTTTATCAGTACAAGATACTATATAAGTTGTTGCTGATTCATGATTATTTCCTCTGCACAAAAATAAATAATAGAAAGTCGTGTGAGCTAACTAAATAGACAAGCCGTATTTGTGCAGAATTTGTAAGGCCGTTTTTCATCTACGTGTTATGATCAGCAGCATGATCAAAATCATTAGTGGACATTATTTCTCAGCAACAGTATTTGTCGTAGTAAAATAGCAGTTAAATCTTCGTTCTGCTGAACAAAATTAATGCACTAATCCATTACTAAATATTGATATGTATCTTGCAACATATCACTGACTATAAAAATGCTATACTGAATTTTCTAAAAGCGAGAAAAGTTATGCCAAAACCCTAAATAGTAGAATATTACTATGGCAGTTTTGTATTAACATTTGTTTTTCATGTAACATTTTTAGCGTTGCTCATAGTTATCGTGTTCTCTAGTTTATATCAGAAACATCCTTAAATTAATTCAACCTCAATACAAACATCTGCAGGGTGCAGCAGCAGCTACTCACACAACTGCATCAGGCCAGGCAATTACATTTTCCGGTTCGACCACTTCTTCTGTGTAATTTTTTAAATAAATTCCCAAAAACGAAAGTCAGAAAGATTGATGTCTAGATCATTCTACCAAACCAAAGGCCCGGTAACATAGCTAAGTAATTTGCATACCCCAGTGTGCTGGGGCTCCATCACGTTAACTCCACAACCGTCGTCGTCTAATAACTACTGGAGTCATGTTAAGCTTTCACTTAAAATTTGGTAGTATGATGCTGAAGTAAAACGATTTGACATAATGTATGGACCAACTACATTGATATTGTTTAAAAATCGTCGTCTCTGAAATAACCTTTCCCATGCCGCATCAGGATTCTCATCGCACCAGGGATGTGCATATTTGGGTAGCATCATCGCTTCAAGGACAGCTTTTGATGAGACGGCGATCTTGCTTTATTCTCTCTACCAACCATCTACAGAAATTAATTCGTTGCTCTGTAGCGCCATCGCACAAAACTCTGTACCTTTTGAGGCCTGAATAGATAGAGATCATTTCGTCAAAGTATTAATTTTCGAACTCCTGCAATGAAATCTTCTGAGTGCTAATAATAAGTTCTTGCTGAGCAGTTTTACGATAGTTCTTCTTGAGCAATTTCTGGACCTCCCAAAAGTTTTCTTCGTGGATTTAAATCACCAGTTTCGAGAAGTCTTTCTTCAACATGTCTTATAACTTCTGCATCAAAATGACGACTTTGTTTGTTTCATTGTTATCACACGCACCTAATGTCTTTAATATGCAGGGTGAGTTTTTCCGATGTTTAGTATGGGGATCTCGGAAACTACCGGAGAGAAAGAGAGAGAAAGAGAGAGAGAGAGAGAGACTATTAAATGGGGAAAGAATTGCAGTTTTACGAGCTTAATTTATTGAGCTTGTTGTTTTTTGGAAAAAATGCATGGCTAACTAGATATTTCGCAAAAATAATTCTTTTGTTATTTTGTTCGGTGCCACGCATTTTCTCCAACAAAAAAAAACCCAAAAAGCTCATTAAATTGAGCTCGTAAAATTGCAATTCTTTTCCCATTTAATCGACTCTCTACCTTCGCTAGCTTCCGAGATCCCCATATCAAACATCGGGAAAAAAACTCACCCTGTATATAGAGTGATTTATAAAATGTATGTCCTTGGTCGACTATAAAAGAGAAAGAAAGATAATTTGGCATATCCCATCGACACATACACAAAGTTTGTCCTTCTCTTTCATGGACGATCAAGGTCACAAATTCTGTATATCATGGATTATTTACGTACATATTCACGATTCGAGTAAAACCTTTTTATTTTGAATGGTAGAAATTTGACAATACACGATGTACAGTTGTCTTACTCAGAGCAGATGTTTATATTTAGGTACAGAAGTTGCTTTGAGTACACTTTTAAGATCTTGAAGATTTGAGTTAAAATTCTGAAATTACTGTTTGGTTCATAACCTTGTAATGAAGACCGATTCGACAGTTTGTCACTCTTGCCTTTCCATTTATTTTTCCTTATTGAATCAATGATAGGAAGAACGGGCGTTACTTTTGGAAGACCCAATAATTTCTAAGATTCTAGCTTTGAGGTTTTTGGCCAAATCTTGATATCGTGATCCATGTGTAAACGTCAGAGATGAGATCTTTGAAAACATTTATTCATTGTTTCGAATATTTTTAAATTTGAAGATATAGTATATGGCAGGTTTAATTAGAAGTGACAGCACTGTTCGTTTCCAAGATGGCTATTAGTCATTTTAAATAAGTAGATCTTTACATAGAATTAAAAAGATAAATGAGCTAAATAGACCATGAAAACAAAAGAACATGGTAGGCAATCTCCAGCATCATGACATCAGGATCCACTACAAAATATCTAATATCTCGAATATCTTAAATGGCAACCTGCCTTTTTACACCATTTATAGATTCTGCTTAAAACGAATATAAAGCCAATTATAGTCGCCAATTTAGAATCAAATACAGAATGCGATACATAATTGGCTATTGAATTTCCAATCAGTTAAAGTAAATGGGGTGCTATTTAAGATTTAAAAAATTGATAACACGAGTGGGACAATTCCTTCTAACAATATTTGTCATTCGAACCACAACTATTACCACTATAAGCAATAACAAGGAGAATGCGTGATATGCGAGTTTCTATAGAAAGAGAATTCTGCATGTTTTGCGATAAAAAGGATTCTTGGTATATTTAAAATGATAGGCTGGTATTCTGAGATTTCAATTAAAACCCATGAGAAGAAATAAACTTGAAAATAATTTTCAAAGAAAAACATTAAGAGCATCTTTATTGAAATAGCAAATAAAAGCTTTTCACAAGCAACTAAGTCAATTTGTTCACTAAATCAATATTTTCTTATAGAATTTTTTAAGTAGATCCATTGTCCTTTTAATATTCTTAAATAAATACTCCCAACAGCAGATGTTTGTTTCAATTCCAAATATCAAATCTTCCTAACGTGGTTTGAAAGTATCCTCTAGTAGTTAATAATTCAATTTATCTCGATTCGAAACCATTTTTAAGAAAAATAATTTGTGTATGATTCGCAACACGATAATATAAATAGAGTCCAAGGTTCAGTGCAGCTGCGACTCATTTCCTGCGACGACGTACTATTTCATCTTTGAACCGTTTTACTGACTGATTTTTTTCTTGGATGGAAACGTCAACAGATCAATAGATCTTTTATCATATAAGCGTGTTAGTTATTTGTATAACACATGCACGAAGAATTTCTTATTTGTTGTAGACTTCCTCTTTGATATACAGGGTGATTTATTATTAGTGTTTTAAAATTTTCCAAGTGATTCCGATTTGTTCTGTATGAGTGTTTCTAGAGTCAGGTTCAAAATTTAAAAAGTATTACAAAGGAAAAGTTAGCAGATCAGTATTTTCCCGTTTTCAATTTTGTCGAATAATAGGGTATCTAGAAGCTTCCAGAATTCCTGCTGTTAGTAGTTACGTAAATATGCCCTAGATAAGTTTAATGTTTTTAAGTTTTTTTTCTTGATTTTAGATGAGCTTCTACAAAAAAGGCATAACTTGAGCATGTCGATCTACAGTGTGTCCACATTTCAATGCTCACTATTGGGATCTCGGAAATTGTAAGAGATACGAAGTCGGTTAAATGAGAAAAGATTTGACTATTTTGGAGATCAGTTTACTTATGCTTTTGTTTTTGCAGAAAAGTTCACGGCTTACTAGATATTTGCTAAAAATGAAATTATCTTATTTTTTTTAAATGAAATATCTCAGGAACGAGCAAAGATAGAGAAGAACAGCAAAGAGGGTGATTTAGAGAATTTACTCCGAAACACAAAAAAATTATTTTCGCAATTGTCTTTTGTTTTACTTCGGCGGTGAAACGTGAATCCAAATTTTTTTCTAATGGAACGCCTACTTGATTTTCATATTACTGAACTGCACGCCTTAAATGGTTTTCAGTGATACATGGTTTGGCATAGCTTTCTTTTGTTTTACCGAGTTATGAAGTGAAAATCATTTTTCATCATAGTGTGCCATGACATCTAACACACAAAGTTGTGAAGTTTTATCAAAGAAATTCATTTGTTATGTAAAAATTGCTAAAGTAAAATAAATACACTTTTATGGGGCATTAGCTGCTTATTTGATGCTACCTGTGAATGCTCAGTAAAGTATCTTAAAAGCGTCTTTGGTTTGTTTTAGAAATTGTTGTATAACAAATGTAATTTATCTGACAAAAATCAATGATTTTCATATGTTTAAAACCATGGCACACTAAGTGGGAAATACTTTTTATTTTAAAAAAAAATAAGAATTTCATTTTTAGCAAATAAGCTGTGAACTTTTTTGAAAAAACAAAAGCATAAGTAAACTGATCTCCAAAATATCCAAAACTTTTCTAATTTAACCGACTTCGTATCTCTTACAATTTCCGAGATCCCAATAGTAAGCATCGAAATGTGGACACACTGTATATAGGGTTAGACAAGAAAATCTTTTCCTAGAACTTCGTTTTCTCTTAAACTACTACAACCGATCGATCGTTTTGAAACTAAAACGTTTCACTAGAATACTCGACTACGTTATTTAATTTTCTAACTTCAATTTTTTTTTGATAATATCGTTGAATATTGCTCTGTAACACGCTCTTTGCCCCAAGAAATTGAAAGAGTACTTACTACAGAACGAAACTACTTTTAAATTGAGAGTACGTACAAGTACTCGATTTTAACTTACTCGACGAGGGAATCCCGTTTATTTGAAAAGCAGATTAAGCTTGGTTTAAATTGGGAAGTACATAGATTAAGCAATTTATTTATGACTTGCCAAGTAAATTATAAATTTTATAAAAAACAGAATAATATTTTTTATACACCCTATATACAAGCCAAGAAAATCTTTCAATAATAATTAATTTATACTTTTGTATCGATAAAGACCTTGAATTAAAAATAATCAGCAATAATTAAACTAACAAGCCTCCACACATTAAGCTTTATAAAAGCAATAATTACATTAATTACTTGCGGATTTTTTTTCCGCTATTTTGCAACATAAATGACGATTTCATACCTGCAAATGGAGCATCTGAATGATACTCTTCAACGACGTTATCGACGCTCTTATCAGATAAAGAGACACTACTTGAAAAGCTTTCGCTAGATTCGTCGCAAATAAGTAAATATTCTTCTTCGGTCTCGGTTTCCATATCTCTGGATTTCCTCTTGTATTCCTGGTGAATCCAAGAATGTCTAGCAGGAATTCTTTTAATCACAAGACCACGATGCTTTGCTATATTGGGTAACGAAAGGCACGTGCTCTAAAATTCGTGCTAAATTTCATGCAAATCGTATACAGGTGTGAAAAGCAAGAAAATAATTATTAATGGCGAAAATATTTGCGCCATGCTCCCTAAAGTATTCCACATTTTGCAGACATGACATAAAATGATTAAAACAGGTAATGAACGTAGCAACTGAACTAGACTAGTCCTTGTAGCGTTGTCCTGATTTAATTAAACAAAAATCTCACTTAATAAAGGTTGGGATAATGTGCAAAACATAAAGCAAAATAACACATACTCCATAAAGCATTTATTTATAAAATAACATAACAAAGACATTTAAAATACTGTTAACAAATTAACAACACTTATGGCAGGATATGAATAAAATATTATTTTCTATTAGGTAATACTTTCTCAAGTCTTCTAGCATTCATTTGTAGGAAGGTACATCGAAACTAAATGTTTATTACAAACTTACCTGGCTAAGAGGACGCATTCGCTCATAAATAATATTTTCTGCTTGCATAGCTGAAGGGGGTGGGTGATCGGGAGTAGGTGGTTGATGATAGTGAGTGGGGCTTAAAGGAATACTTTTAGGATTAATCACTCTGTCATCTTCATTTTCATCATAGTCATCTTTTATCATTATGAAAGCACTGGACACAAAAGTAGATTCGGGCGCCGACGAACTAGTTTTTACCGGCTCTTCTTTATTATTACGAAACTCATATTCCTCGTACACTTCAGGATTTCTCCGTAATTTTCGTTTTGGATTTTGTTGTTTAATAATCATGTTCTCATATACCGAAGTGATAGCTACGGGCTCGAGACGGCAGCCTTTCCGCGTATCCAAGTCCTCACTTTTTCCCCTATGCAATTCCTTCACGGGTCGTTCTTCCTCTTCGTCGAGAGCAATATTAAAAACCGTATTCATTTCAACGTACTGATCAACACTACGTCCATGAACTAATCGTTCCCGTCGCTTTTCGTGCTCTAATTCATTCAAATCGCCTTGACTACGCGTTCCACTATGAGCCAAAAAAATATATTCGTACGCATTATTACTAACGCCATCGATTGACATCGACATTGGATTTAAATGAGTCGGCGATCCAGAAAGGTTTCGACGAGGTGGTTTTTTCGGAGGTGTGGGCTAAAACAAATAAAACGAGTGGGTTATCAAAACAAAACAAAGCCATCACCAAGCAATAAGCAATCGGTAAATCCTCAAGAATGCATTAAAAAAGTTAATAACTAACCGAAACTTTACTGTTTGACCCCGGACTACGTCCACCTTTAACATTATTCATAGGCATATAAAACGGAGCTCCACCACTATCCGGCCTTCTAGGATACCCCGTGCTGGAGGCTGTGGAAGACAAGCTGGTGCGATCGGCTTCTCTGCTACTGGATAGAAAATGTAAATCTTCAGAATGACCGCTTGAATCCATAAACAATTTCGGGGCGGGAGGTGTTTGAAAAACGCTATTATCCGATCCTCTGGAACAATCAGAAGCCGTTCTATAAGAAGACGCAGATGATCCACTATTTGTTCTTATAGAAATTTTCTCGCTGAATGAAAAGGTTATATTTTCCAGTGGTGAAGACGCTGGAGTAACATCATGCAAGACGGGAAGTGGATTTGGTGGTGTCTTCATGCGTTTACTTATTGGTAAACTTTGATAGAACCGAGATAAACGCCTGCAACATGCGTGCATGCTAAGCCATGCAATTTACAACTTAATTTAGCATTAATTGCTAAAGCGAGAAGGAATCTGACGTGGTTAAATAATAAAACAGTGAACAACACCACTATAAGACTCACATCGACATTGCTGAAGTTCCAGACGTCCTTCTATCATCGACACCATCTACGGATCGTGCCTGGCGATAAAAATCCCAACGATGAGGAGAAGTGCCCGGAGATGGATCGGCAGTTAACGATCTACCCCTAGAAGAAGGCCGTACATTTTCGTACGGACTACCAAGATCTGAATTTGTACTTGGAACAGGAGGGAATGGTTGACTAATACTTTCACCATCACTATCTTGAGCCACCCACGATCTAGCGTACCCTTTAAAATATAACGCCATAAAAATGGAAATTTACAATGCGATCGAGGAAACTCACTTTTAATGATACCCATGATCTCATGTGTTGCCTGTGCGGGAAATTGGCTCAGTAAATCCATAACTGTAAAATTATGCGCATCCCTAATGGACATATCGGCACCATTTTCGAGAAGTGTTCGAACGACCTCCACCTTCCCGCATAGCGCCGCTTCGTGAAGTGCTGTTCCAGAAGGAGTTCGTATATTTACGTCAAACCCAGCTCTTAATAATACCTCTACGACCGCTCTATATAAAATGAGATTAGATTTAATACAAAACCTTTTTGTTGTAACATTAAATAAATTGTTTAATTTGATTCTAATCGTTTAATTTAATTAATTAGTTCAATGTTATTTTTAATACCCAACATAATACACCTGTGTGCTGTGCAACTTCATGGCGGATGAGCAGCAATAAGTTCATCTCTGTAAAGGTCCCGCATTGCTCTGATGGCATATGGATGCAATCACAATTTCATGTACGCGTGACCTCACACGCATATTGCGGACAAGCGGGCATTACAGCACGGATTGTGCTTATTACTGTGAAGAGGTATGAATAGACTTGGTATGGGGAAGAATTTTGAAATTAATTTCGCATGGCAACACATTTAGGGAAATTTAAAAAAAAAATGATGATTTAGCTTTTAGTTCAATTAAATGTATTCATTCAAGTTTTTTTATCACTAGTAATTATTACACTATGGAATTGAAATAATCATTTGGGTTCTTTAGCAACCCAGACGTTCATATGCATATAAAAGAACAATGATTTAACCAAGCACTTCAATTGTGCACAATACCATTTATGTAACAGTAGTATGCCCTAGTAATTGCAATGCAAGCGTTAGTTCAGATGAGCAGTTTAGCGGAAATGATTAGAACTGCCACGCCATATGTGCATAGGTAGGTGTTTACGGTAAACAAGCTGTTGCATAGAAACCCTTCCACACCCCCAGACAGGTAGCAAGTGCATCTCAATTAGCCCTCCGATGCGAGTACATGACAATAAAGCAAGTCATATAATACAGAAAACGTACTGACAGAATTATTAATTAGCGGTTACTCGTTTGCTAATTGGAAATCAGTTGGTTTTCAATCATTCTAATTTTTAAGAATCGATAAACAAGAACATGCAAGACTTACTTGTGGCCGTTTCTGCTTGCTAGGTGCAAAGAAGTATGAGGGAAAATAGTTCCAGGAATCGCCCTCTGCATAGGTTGTATTAAACTAGGGTAAGTTCTAACTAATAGTTCTACGGTATCCAGCCTTTAAAAGAAAGACATCATTAACATAAGCCGGTCAATGTTGAAGTTAATTACCTTCCATACTGAGCAGCTAATTCTAGGGCGGTTTCACCCCGACTATTTCTAATACCAGGATCACATCCATGTTCCAACAATAAACTGACAACAGGAGTGTGGCCATACTGTGCCGCAGAATGCAGCGCGGTTTCATTAGCCTTTGTCTGTAACAGAAAGAAAAGTAATTTTTTAATTTTAAAAAAGTATTTTCTTCTTGATGATTTTCTTCCAGTAAAATTTTAAGCGTCACATCTGGAACTGAGACGCAACTTTATAATAAACTTGAATATTCCATTAAAATAAACGAGATCGCAAGGCTGGCTAAATCCGAATCATAAACAGGAAAAAGGAGAGTTTGTAAAGTTTAGTTTTAAATTTTAAATAGGCAACTCGACTGTCAGCAGCAGCTTTAGAGAATCCGTCAAGCTGAAGCTGCAAGTGGCACATCGCATCCAAATTAGCGTACAGTCCAGTAACTTCGGCGTGGAATTGAAAAGATCACGGCAAGTTTGCATTCTAAAAGAGTTTGAACACCCAGTGACAGACACGGCTTGTAACTTCCCAGTGAATCAAATAAAAGTAGATTTAGAAATTTCTCGGTAAAAAAATTATTGAGAGTTTTTTTAAAACGATTTTTAATTCTCTTCTCGAATCGATTGCGTTAAAGGAGAAATATAAGCATCTTACAGGTTTGTATTTACATTAGTTTGTATTACTAACACATATGCTTTTATTTTTCTTAAAATTACACCAAAACAGCTTTAGAAGTCTCAAGAAGGTTGACAACGAAATAAGAACAAATAAGAAATAATAAGGGTCCTAATCTTTAACCATGAGAACGTTCTTCTAATCGAAGAAAACTAAACAACATTGTAGATCATCTGTGTCAATGGTCTCTGTTTAAATAACAGTAAGTTATAGTTTAAACATTTAAAATGAGGAAAGAATCTTTAATTACTGTGAACTAATCAATCAAAAGACAAACTGCTTCAATTTGTCTAATTTGCTAAATATTTCATACTGAAAAGTTGGAAATATCAAACCTGTTGCTAATTGGGTAAACTCTGACAGAAGAGTTTTTAAGATATTATGGGTCTAAAATTGATAATAAAAAAATTAGAACAAAGAAAAAACAAAATATGCCCCGTTTAGCGGTCTAAGTTCAATACTTTGGGATCTGTTGAATCTATCAGGCTGAAGTTCACTATTCTTTCAGACCAGGGTCATATTAAGATTTCAGAATTGAATTTCGATATTGGAAAAATATTGATATTATTCGATAAACCGATCAAGTGAATTGGAGCAAATCAACAGAATTTGTCAGATAATTCCGGAATCATTAAAGCTACCATACTAAAATTCAGTAGTTCAGTTTAAGTCTACCTCTAGATTGCAAAACCAAGACTAGAACATTTTTTTAGAATATTGAATCAAACTAGAAACGACTTGAAATTTCTTGCGTCAGTACCACACTTCAGTGCAATATACATGAAATTAATTTCGTCGTGGTAATTTTAAAGGTTTCTAAACAAGCAACTGCATACCGTTAAACGGGACAGTTTTCGTTTCCTCTCGTCCTAATTCCGTTATTATCGATTTTAGACCCATAATAATACTTTTATGTCAGAAATCATACAGATTGTCGATGGGTCCAAGAAAAAGTTAGTTGATGAAAATCGATGTCATTCCTGATTTGAAAGGATGTTCTAGAAAGTGTTCTAATTTTATTTTTAAATCTAGAGGTCGAAATATACCAGAATATTAAATTTCAACCTGATAACCTTAATAGTTTTGGAATTATATAGTGCAGACTGTGACAGTGAACGTTCGTATAGACCAATCTTTCGGAATTTGAATGGAAAGTTTAATTCATCTACCGAATCTACCTAGTTTCGTTTAAAAATTTTGCAATTTGAAAAACGATACTTTGACACTTGCCCTCCCGGAGACAAACTAGCTTGTACAAAAATAGATTTATCAGAAAATTCCTGCACTGCAGATGTTTCAGCTTTTTTTATCAGAAATCATATAGCAGTTTCATTTAACAAATTCAAGTGTTCGTTTCCGGTTGTTCTAAAAAATGTTCTAATCTTTGTTTTGTAACCCAGATATCTAATTATAAAGGAATACTTAATTTCATCGTGGTAATCTTAAAGGTTTCTTTATAATCAACTGCATGCCGTTAAACGGGACAGACTTCGTTTCCTCTCGTAAGATTTTAGAAGAAAGCTACAAAGGCTTCCAAATTCTGAACTTTTTTTCTTAGTGTGCAGCATCAAGTTCTGGACAACAAATTTTCCATGCTTTTGCATGCCTGATTTCAGTTTCTCTTAAAGTTTATTTAGTCCCTAGCAGGTTTGGCATTTTTTCGCAGCTTTTGTTTCATTGGCGCCCAAAATCTTTTGATCGGCCAAATTTCTGCGCAGTTTGGGGAATCCATTGTTTTATTAACAAATAGACTGCTATGCGTTTGAATAAGGGGCAACAATCATTTTGTAGAAAAATTTTGGCATTAGAATTCTGTTGGGTGAAAAATGGAGTCGATTCTATATACAGCGTTCACGATGGCAGAATGACAGTTTAAGTATTGTAAACCGGGCTGTTGATCTATTAACTCGGCTTGTAGAATCTTATTGGCGCTAATGCACTTTAAGGTTATGATTTTATGACAGTTTGACCTCACGCAGTTGTCTTTTTTTGTAACTCTGCAAATATAAGGAAAACTTGATTTCTTTTTAACAAAACAAAACTAATCGCTACTGAACGTTTATGCAAAGTTTTTCATCGTGCAACGGCGCCAAATACAGCCACGGGTACGGCAATTTTCAAAAAAAAAGAAAACACTTCCAACCTAACAAAATGAAAGCATGGCCTATTACGACCCATAAACATCGTGAACGGCGTATACCACACTGACAAATGGCCGGCCAGATCATTATCTTCTTTCCAAATTTTTCACAAAATATTGACTTTTCTAAGTAGGTTTGTTCCTACTTCTACAGTGTAAAACTGAAGCCCCAGTAAAGTTTTCTAGTCAAGTTTGATATGTTTCGTCATTCATTATTATGAATTGATCACTTTTGCTCAAAACTATGTCTTACAATTTTTCGCGCGAGGTTTTACTGAAGCTGACTCGAGTGTAGTGCGTTTTGTCCGTTTCTGTTCTTAGCACGTTGTACCATACCTATGGAAGTTTCGTATTGTCTTGCACAGTCACAAATAGATATGTCCTTTTTAACTCGCAAATCTTCTTAGCTAAATCTACTTGTGTAGCACAAGGTTTTCTTCCGCGTCCAGGTAAATCCTTTAAAGCGAAAACCGTTTAAATAATTGGGCAATTGTTCGATATAACTACCTCTAGGAAAAGGCCGTTTTGAGAGCAAGTTTTTTGTATCAGCACGTAGAAAATTACTCACAGAACACAATTAGGTGACCGGAGGTAAAGAAAATTAATCCAATCTTGGTGAAACCGACGAAAAACAAACACGATTTTTAAGCACATCTGAGGTTATGTTGCACGATAGAAACAATGAAGTTGGCAACTAAATCAGCTGCTACACACACTACCAATACCTTACTGCAACATGACCCGCGTATAAATGTGATAGGCGGCTTCCACCCTAATCTTGCGGAAGGGGTGGGGGGCAAAGCGAAGGAGTGATTAAGTTAGAAGCAATTAACATTCATTTTTTAATTAATTCCACCCCAATCTTGTGGGGGGCGAATTAAATGAATAAATTCATTCACGCTGACGCGGGGTCAATGTCTTCCAGGTGATTTAGGGAAATTGGGTTGTGGTACTGTCAGTTGGTCGGGGAGCAGTAGGAACGTAGCTGCGATATTATGGTGTCATGGCAGTCGGTGTACTTGTGAAGTGTCAAAATCGCCGATTTTCAAAGTTTTTTTAAAAATAAAGTGTTTGGCGTCGGAAAGGCCTTCCGCGGGTGTCTTTTGATTCTCTGGATGGATGTACATGCATTGGTAAGGTTGAATTTTTACTGTAGAAGAGTAGCTATATCGAACTGTTACCCCACTACAGTATATAGACACAACTGAATTTCATTTCTCAACTGATAAACCGTTCATGTTCTTATCAATGTGTAAATGTTGACATTCGATGACAAAACGTTAAGTAAGCAACAATTGTCACTTTGACAGCTGATTAAAAAAGTCAAGGCCTCCCTTCTGTGTTGACAATAGCCCTTAAATCAAATAGATTCTTGACTTTTATAAAAATTAGTAGAAAAAAGTGATTGTAATTCACAAGAAAAAGGAAAAGTTCATTCATAGATTAGTAACAAAAAGTGACTATTTGTGAACCCTGTAATTGTAAATGAAAACAAGAAAGGTAGACCCCAGACATAATTCGCACAATACGTAAAAGAATAGAAGATTCTTGAACTATGCGATTCGGACAAGACGAAAGAAGGACAAATTCAAAATGAAATCTTCAAAATCAAGAAAAGAAACACACAGGGAGATGTGAATTTAATTCAGCAAAAGCTTATCTTACATCTTTGTATTCAAACAACAAGTTAGTCTCTGTCTCTGATGAGAATATTAATCACATAGTAGTATTAATCACACCAAGAATCTCAATTCAATTGAAGAAACAAGAAATTTATATGAAGTGAAACACCACGTATCTCAGAAACAATGATAATAGGTCAGGATTTCTTAAAATCTTGATACCATGCCATAAACAAATGCTTCCTAGTGTAAATGCGCATTTTTGACTAAATTCTCCTCCAGTAGTATAAAATTTTATATTCTCCAATATTCTTTCAGTTTTTGGAACTATTTAGATGATGCTATGGAAGCTAACTGACATGGTGCTATGGTTAATTTGAAAAATTAAAAACAAAAGTTACAAGAAACAAATATTATTCAAAGAAGTTAAAACATTCGTTTGTTTATTGCCAAAATATTTTATTTCGAACTGTTACAGTGTATTTGATCAAACTTACCTATTTTTTGGCCTAATGCCAACTGGTTTTTCATTTACAAATTCTGGGCTAAAATTAAACTCTAAACGTGTTATACCAAATTCGTTGGGCTTCTTTTCAAAACATTTCATAATACTTACCAAAATTATATGTGTGTATAATGATTTGTTATTTGAACAGTATTGATGAAAGAGAACTGTTGGAATGTGTCTTGTTTCTTGATTCAGCTTATCTAGCTCTTTTGGCATATGTAATGAATTTGGCCTATTTGGTTACATTTGATAGATAGGAAAAACGCTTATTTAAAATTTTGGGAAATTTGGAGTTTTTCGAAAAAGGTTGCATTTTCGGATTTCTTAATTGAATATATCTTTCTGGATAATAAATACAAACTAAAATCCTAATAAATCTTGAAAATCAAAACTAAAATATCAAAATTGGAGTGCTCAAAATTTTTTCGGTTGACATACAGGAAAACTACCTTTTCTTTATGCATCAGTAGTAAGAAATAGATGAGGGATATACTTAAAAAATAATTCTGATGTTCGATTTTGCAAAAAAAAAGGTTTTCATAGAATGCGCCATTTAGAGTAATTTTTAATTTACCTTGATAGAGTGTCCTATTTGAAAAAAATGATCACTTGTTGAAAATAATTTTGCAACATGGATATGATCGTCTTGTACAACTTTCTTTAGTAACATTTTTCCTATTTGAACAAATACTAACATTCGATGCTACCCTTGCTGTTTCAATTGATGATCAAAATTTTCAAATATGTCCATATCAGTTTCTGGAGTTTATTATCGCGCTGAATGTTACAAAACAAAAAGATAGCCATGAAATCAATCAATAAGTCATTTTTCCCACAGCGCAAAATTCACTCAGTGTGCATTTTTTTATTATAGAATTCAGAGTAGGCCATGACTTACAATTTCTATAACAGTGTATATGACATTGATGCTGTTCTCACTGAAAACATTCCATATTTTATGTACAGGGTAAAAATGAACTGAACTCTATTTAAAAAATGCATTGTATATGAGTTTCAAGAATATGGATTGAGAAACTTATTTTTGCTCAGCATTTCGAATATAAATGTT
>VTPC01001014.1:29522-61666 GCA_011009095.1 Ignelater luminosus
AAACTAACCTATCAATCAGTCTGCAATTTGTTATACCGTCGTTTGATAGATGGCAGCACACGATGATAACACCAACTTCCCTCAGGAACGCCTTCTGTCGTCAAACACGGGTACTTACTGAACCGCCCTCGTATGTTATCCTACCCAAAACCATATATGAGTCTTGCATATGATTTCTTCAAAAGGCTGTCTCCTTGGTACCCAACAACTCTGACAAATTAAATTCTCCAACATTTCCAAGTCTTCCATTGAAGTAAGAAAAGTCCAAACTTCTAAACTCAATACGGACATACGAGGGAAGCACCAGAATTCCTCGGCTTTCAATATTTTAAAAGGAATTAGGGGCAAAATCGCATGTGCTTTGAAAACAGGGATGTTTAATTAGGTTAGACACCTGATTTCATTTGTTTATGTTTATTTGTTGATTCACAGCTGTCAAAAGTGTAGCCCAAAGAAAGCATTTCTGTAGCGACATCAATGCGATGCTGTTTCTGCAACAAATTCAGAACTCTCGGCACAAGCCGCGCTTCAACTCGTTTCATGCGCAAAACATCATGCATGACGCTCTGCACCGATCCGAACAAGACACCAAGATCGGCTGCTATCTCCCTGATGCCCACACGACGATCTGCGAGGACAATTTCCTTAATTTTTTCGATGTTTTTGTTAGTGATACTGGTGGATGGACGACCGGAACGATGCAAATCATCAACGACATTACGGCCCGCTTTAAACTCTTTGTACCACTCGTACGCTTGTGTTTTCGACATTGTCGAGTCCCCGTAGGCTACCGTTAACATTTTCAACGCTTCCGCACATGATATTTTGTTAGAAACACAAAATTTCAGGAAAACTCTTTGCTCAACTAAATTCGACATTGCGAAACTCGCAGAACACAACAAACACTGACTTGTTTACAAAGCTATCACGCACAAAAAACAGATATTTGAGCGCCAGATGACAGATGTATCAACCTAGAAAAAAAATTTTGACAATATCTCAAGCGCGGTTTGTTTGAATGGGGAACTCCGCGTACTTTTTGATCAGATGTACATCAAAAAGTAAGACAAACGTATAGTTTTTGATATCACCTCGGAAACATGGTCAAAATGGCCGCCAAAATTAGAAAAAAAGTAACAAAACAGGAGTTAGTTGTGGTTATGCTTTGCATTCCCAGATGGTTTTTATGATGGTTTAGAGTTGTTAATTAAAAGATGTAATAAGTGAATAACAATAAAAGGAAACTATATTGAAAAGTAATTATAAAATTTTTATTTTATTGGTAACGCGTGTACTAAAGGCCGAGGAATTCTGGTGCTCCCCTCGTACTAAGGGAAAACATTGATTAATGAGAGTAGACAAAAAGGAATAAAGGAAAGACACCAAGAGAGCATTGTGGTTATGTACGTGGCATGAAGATGGTAATAGAGAGGAATAAAACATAAAAAGAAAAATAAAGAGAGGACAGAGAAATAAAATAAAATGTGAGGAAGATAAAAAAATAAGAATATAAGAGGAAGAAATACAGCGTGTCCAAAAAGTATGCAATATCCTATATATCTCAGTACATATGGATTTTATGGAAAAATGTTTCCTATAAAAGTTGTTTAGTGTTTAGTTTTACATTACAGGGCAATACCAAATAACTATTTAAAAAAAAAAACAAAAACGCAACGAATAATGCTTCAATTTTCTTTAATGAGAAGGTATCCCTTTATGTTTTATGTTTTTCTCTTTTCAATGATGTAAAACTTTGATACACTTGCATAAGTAAATTTTGATTAAAACGCAAAAAATTGTTTGAAAGTTTATTTCAATATTCATCTGTTACGAATTGAAAATTTTGTATAACTACACTCTACAGTGCCTAGAAGGTGTTCAAAGTGTGCACCATTTACAGCTTGGCAATGATAAAGTCGTCTTTCAAATTCGTTTACTGCATTTTGAATCGTTTCTGGTGTGATAGCTCTAATCTTTGTTCTAATACTGTCTTTTAGAGTTTCAATATCTTCAGGCATATCGACATAAATCTTATTTTTGAGATGGCCCCACAGAAAAAATCAAATGGACTTAAATCCGGCGAGCGAGCTGGCCATTCTACTGCACCTCTTCCGCCTATCCATCGATAGGGGAAAGTATTATCAAGAAATGTCGGACATTAATTCAGAAATAAGGAGGAGCCCGTGTTGTTGCAACCATATTCTGTTATGGGGTACATCTGGATCTAGTTCATTAGGAAATAGAACAGCTAAAGCAGCAACTAAGTCAAATCTTAAAAAACCTAGATAAGCATCCGCTGTTAAATTATGTTCTATAAAACAAGGTCCCAAAATTTGGGTTCCGATAATTCCTGCCCAGACATTTTCTGCTGATATTGGGTGAGCCCTTCTGCATACCAGCCAGGATTTAGCGAAGACCAGTAGCGCGTGTTTTGTTTGTTAATGGTACCATTCAAACAAAACGTTGCCTCATCAGTGAATAGGATATTTTTATGAAAATTTGCATTTTCCTGAAGCCTATGTGTTATTTCTTCGCAAAATTGCAATCTTCGATCTAAATCATCTTCTGATAATTCTTGAACTATACAAGGTTTATACGGATGCCACTTCTCCTTTCTTAGAATTTCGTGTGCAGTGGATTTTTTCAAAGTATGTTCACGAGCAATTTGTCGAACAGAAACATGTAGATTTTCCACGACAGCCAACATTATATTCTCACGTTGTTCATTATTTTGAGCTTTAGGTCTGCCCGCTTTTAGACGATCTTTGACAGAACCCGTCTCGTGAAATTTATGCAAAATTTTACTTACAGTAGACTGAGAAATTGGCATTCGGGGTGCACGTTATTAAACAAATTGCAAACTTCCTCCTGTGTTCTCCTTCTGTCTCCATATCCCAGCATCATTAAAATTTCGACA
Organism: Ignelater luminosus; assembly: GCA_011009095.1. Lineage (NCBI taxonomy): Eukaryota > Metazoa > Arthropoda > Insecta > Coleoptera > Elateridae > Ignelater > Ignelater luminosus. The sequence goes on from VTPC01001014.1 coordinate 32,440, forward strand.
CGATGTTTTTCTGATAAATGATCCATAGCAAGTCGTATTTTTGTAACTTTGTTATCCTCACGTTAATCAAAATGCTTAAATTAATTAAATAAATAACTTTTCGTTTCAGTTCGATTATTAATTGGCATTTCTAGGACACATTCAATTGTTGCAACAAACAAAAGTGTATCACACCGACCATAATGTGACTAGATGATATTGAAAATTTAAAAGATCGCGTCTGGAAAGGTAACAGATGAATAAATAAATTTTTAAGTGTTATTCAAACAATTTTTTGCGTTTTAATCAAAATTTACTTATGCAAGTGTATCAAAGTTTTACATCATTGAAAAGAGAAAAACATTCTCTATCAAATGAGTACAATAAAGGGATACCTTCCCATTAAAAAAAATTGAAGCATTATTCGTTGCGCTTTTGTTTTTTTAAAAATAGTTGTTTGGTATTGCCCTGTAATGTAAAACTAAACACTAAGCAACTTTTATAGGAAACATTTTTCCATAAAATGCATATTTACTGAGATATATAGGATATTCCATACTTTTCGGACACACTGTATAATAAGCTAAAAAATAAAAAAAGAAAAACAAGAAGAAAGGAAACAGAAAAAAAAGAGACTGAGAAAAGGCAAAAAATTGACTAACAATAAGAAGATGAAAAAAGGCAGAAATAGTAGAAAATAAAAGAAGGGCACACAAGAAACATTGGAATAAGAAAGAAAAAAATTAAGAAAATACGTAAAAAAGTTTAAAATGCCCAAAAGAAATAGAACATTAAAAACAAAAAGAGAGAGAACAATATTACAAGTATTGGGTATAGTTCTACTATACTGAGAAATTCCCCGTCTATTTCAAGCTTTCCAGGAAAATCAGTTAGTAACTATTTCCTAATTGGCGATGCTAATAATAGCAAATTTGAATTATCTTGTTTATATGTGCTGATGTTTCGATCTCATTTCCTTTTTCTCTTACTGAGAATATGATAAATAGGAAAGTTTACCAAGATACTACATCGGCTATATCCAATATATCATTGTTTATTAAATGGAGATTTTTATCAAACAAAATATCTAAAAATATACAGCATGTAGCATTTAACCTGATAAATATTACATATTACCATGCGAAAATAGTAGTAGGCGTGGAAGCTTTTCCTTACTTACCTCAAATTCTCAGTCTCATAACACAAATCAATTCTGTATTACTTTCCGAAGTAAAGAAGTTATAATTCGGTTAACGTACTAAAATATTAACCACCCTGTATGGTACGTTAAGTTTTCACAGTAGTTCGTAAAGAGTTACATTATTGATTTTCTCTGTCATTGTGTCTAGGATAATTAATACAGTTATAATAAATTATATGGTAAAAATTGAAAACTACAGCACATCTGCATTAAAAGGAAAAACCGATAAAAATTCAAAATTCAAGGCTTTTCTCTTAATCATACAATGATTGTAATATCTCACACAAGCTAAAAAAAATAATAAACAGGAAAAGCCCGGTATTCTGCGCATCATGGTTTTAATAATTAAAATTCTTTTTTTTCCTAATGTAGTTAATAGATGAATTTGCACATAATCACGACTACGCACATTATTATAATATTAAATTAATTATCCTTAACTAATGACATCATTTTTCTATCAAGCGTACTCTCGTTTGTAGAACACATGTTGCTCTTGAAATCATTTTTTGTAAAAACCAGTCTTACGATATACGGATTCTTTTCTGCAACTTCTTTTACTTAAAATTAGTTCTAATACAATTAGTTGACTTCAACGAAAATATGCACTTAAGATATCCAATATGGAAAAATAAGGTACATAAGATACTTACTTACCTTGTCTAACAGTATGAAAAACTTTACAGAATAACGAAGAAGCTGAAATGCTTTTTCAGCTTTTTTTCAGCGTTGTATCTAAATATATCAGACACTGACTTGAGTATCGGCATTTCGGCCAATTTATTAGTGTTGGCAAAAATTACTCAGACAGTTACAGTTAACAATATTTTCAGTAATGAGCGGAGCATGGTTTATCAAACCAAGCTGTTTATAAAATGGAAATTCAAAGAATAACTTCTGCGGATGAGTTAAAGTGTCCAAACAAAAAAAGATTTCAAAAAAGTAGGCTGTTCAACTTTTTGAAATAGAATTTTTGTTCTTTTTCAACCAATTCGTGATGTGAAAACAGTTAACTTAATCAATCAGGAAATAACAAATGAAATTAATTTTTTCTACAGATGATACCATTCGTCATAACCAAAACAAAACATAAATGCAATTCAAAATGTTCCGTAAAAATCACCATAGAAAGATAACAATCGCTTTGGAGCGTTTGCTGTATTTACTTCCTTCCCTGTTACTTGTTAACATTTTCCGATTTTAGTCAACATCCTTTGATCATTTGTTTTATTTAAACTGGATTTCGTCCTAACAATCCGTTTAAAGAATAATATGTAAACAATATAACTAAGAGAAGTCATACCGCAAGATTAATTAATACAGGGTGTTTCATAAACGGTGCAGATTGTGAAAACTCAACAAGATTTAGTTTTTATATATACAACAAAAGCAATTACCGAACTTCTTCAAAAATACAAAAAAAATCTGAAAAATGTAATAGTCCATAATAATAAAGTCCAAATGTCGCACTTTGCAATTTTTGGCTATGGAGATTTTCCACATTGCAGTACATCTCAAAATTCATAATGGACCTAAGAAGAAAAACCTTCAAAAGAAGTGATTGATCATACTTGAACTTGCTCAAAGAGATTCCGCAGTCAGTGGCGTGACATCAACTCTATGTGCCTTGGTGCAAAGGCTTTCAGTGAGCTATGGAGAAAAGAAGTTTTGTTTTATAAAAAATGGAAGAGTTCCTTGATTGACAATTTATGTAAGCTACTTCGTCAACCATACAAAAAGTCACTTCAAGTTGAAATATCACCAAGACACGGAAGAATCGTAAATTATTTTTTCCTTCATAGTGTCCCCTATATCATAGATTAGGGTCATCTACCCAAGAGTTCTGAAAAGTAAGAGATAATTTGGATAATACTGGATTGTCTCTCGCTCTTTCTCGTTCATGACCAATTCAGGATACAAGTTTTATGAATTATTCATTACTACACTTCAATACTAATATTTCGGAAATGTTTCTAGGCCAAGATTGATGATGCAGGAGTAACCAAGGCGCAAGTCTGGAATAACTATAACTGATTGAGTCAATTTGACACTTGGTGCAATGTTCATCGAGGATGCTGAAAAATCAGATTTCAGATTATTACTGTTTGTATGGTTCTTAGCTTCTTCATAGCCTTATTCTTCAAGATGTATTACTATTTTAGGTATTTTGGAACAAGTAGGACTTCTGCGTTTACTATTCCTTAATTTTGCATAGCATTTGTTTTACTACAGTCAATCGCACAAGCTCTGACTATAAAATCTAAATCTATTGATTTTGCTATAATTACTTGACACAAAAAGCCAAGCACATTTTATAAACTTTGGTATGTTATAGTTCTTGACTTGATCAAATCTCCCTACACCAAGCTTGAAAATGGCTAGCTCTTTGCTACCATCTAAAATGCTTTTTGTTCTTTTACAAGGTATCCTATATCTGAGGAATGAAGTGTCGTATCGAGACAAGTCTAGTTATGGTTTTTGCTGGCAGTAAGGAAAGGGTTTTTAAGTAATTCGGGCATCACCGTTAGTCGTTTATTGTTTTTGACAGATATCCTGCATCTCAGAAACGGAATGATGGAACTTTAATTGTTGGTAATGCTAGGGAATTGGCTTTCACACCATCTGGTTGCTATTGCTTGTTTTTTGTTTTTTTTACATTTTATTTATATCTTGGAAACGGATAGTCACGCCGAAAACTTGGTTTGTTGGTAGTGGTAGAAGAAAAAGTTTTCAAACGATCTGAACACCACCGTTCGTCGTTTATTTTCTTTTGGCAGGTAGGTACGTATCCCATGTATATCGCAAGAACGGGATCTCATATTGCGATTAATTTATTGATATTGCTAATAGGTTTGAAGATATCCAATTACCACCGATTTTCCTTTTTGTTTGTACCTCGGAAACGAGAAACCGAGATACAACTTGGTTTTTTGCTGGTGGTAAGCAAAGAGCTTTCAAAAGATCCGAATACCACCCTTCTTTTTTTGACAGATAGCACTTTGGTTATTGATAGTGCTAGGGCAATAGCTTTCAAGCCATCGACAACTGATATTAGTACCGAGATAAAGCATAAATTGTTAATAGTGGTAGAGGAAGGGCTTTCAAGCGATCCGGGCACCCCCGTTCGTCTTATGGTTTCTTGACAGGTAATCTACATCTAGGGCTTGCGGTATCGAAATGGGACTTTGGTTGATGATAGTAGTAGAAAACTGGTATTCAAGCGATTCTGGCACCACTGTTGCAGAGTGAAGCCCAACGCGTGTTAGACTTAAGACAGTTAATCGGTGGTCGTCTAAAGCGACCATATTGATTCTTTCTGCAAGAAGATTGACAAAATGAAGCCGCGAAGCGACAAAAGAGGGCCTAGTTGTTACCCCATCACTTTTAGGCATGCACTTTAAAAGATATACAGTAGCATAGCTGTCTTCTGTCCTAGCAAAAAAATCTGATAATCTTCAAGCTTCGTGCCCAGGGAGACGTTTGGTCAGTGAGTCAAAAACCATAACATATTAAAGTTTCAATTTCATCCAGGGCTAAAATCAATAAGGGTTGTGCAGGTCCTTTGGCAATTCCATTTTTAAGAGATTTTGATGATCTTTATGCCAAATGTATGTGATAAAAGTTATATTGGTTTTTCACAGGAAATTCATTATAACCAAGGCCAAAATGGAAAATCAATGACTATTCAAAATTCTGAATTACCTCGAAAAAATAAAACTATTTAAACTTATTAGTCCAGTCAACGAAGGGGTTATAGAGGACATGGAATGGGGGAAAATTTTCTCTTGAGGAATGTATTAGGGGTAGTTAGGAGGCAAAGGGGCGGGGACTTTCAGTATCTTTGCCTCCTAACTACCCTCAACACGTTCCTCAAAAGAAAAATTCTCCCCCATTCCATGTCCTCTACAATCCGCTTTTGGGCATTCATTGACTGGACTATATTTAAAATTTTGATTTCATTAATCAATTTTATCTCAACTGAAAAATTTTGGTAGTGATGATCTATTTCCTTGGAAAAGATGAAGACTTACACATGTGGAAAATATGAGATTTTGGTGGTCAGTTGTTAAGGATTCCGAGCTTAGCTTCTATGCATGGATAAAAATATCTGGCTCACTAATTTTTTGCAAGTTTCTAGATATTGTAATCATGATTTTCTTCTGGAGAAAAAATTTTTAAATCCTTCTTATTTGCCCAATTATTATCTTTCTTGACATTTACCTTAAGACAACTTTGTTCGCTTTTTTTCTAAGGCGTGACCACTTTCGTAAAAATCTTAGAAATGGTAAGAAATAAATTGGGAAAAGGTTTAATTACTCACCATATTACTCACTTAGTCATCATAAGAATCAAATAACGTACATAATCCTGTGCGCATTTAGACGAAAATCGGGCCAATCAAAGGCCGGCCCGAAGCGAGTCGGCTCCTAGCAGCTTTTCATTAGTCACCCAATAGGAGGAGAGCAAGGACTGAGTCAAATTTGGAAATTTTGGACTTTTTGAAAACAAAGAATCGGAATAATTGGACCGATTTTGCACGCAGAGCAAACACTGTAACACCTAGCAACGAAAATAGGAAAAATCGATTGCGATCCTATGGATACCCTAGCGATGTAGAACCAGGGATGCGGTCGTTTAGAGCCCCCAAAGAATATTTCAGGTAGTTTCAAATTTGAGCCGATAGGCATCCGTGGGAGGAGAGCATCAGAGTGAGGGTTTTGCAAAGATAGCGAAACGGCATTTAGTACACCAATTGAGTGTCTTCACCTATATCTGATCTCGCTCGAACTAATTTCGCACTTCTAATAATTTGGCCGCTAGATGGCGCAACAGGTTAAACCAAGAAGGACTCCTAGCTCTAAAACTTTGGCGGGATAGGAGAGAAAGTCCAATAAAAAATCAAGAAATCCGAAAGCCCCCCAAAAAATCTGAGAACTTTGCAACCCCAACCAAAACTGTCGGGATAGTCTGATCAGCATAATATTCGAGATTTATGTTCTGGAAGTGCCTATCTATCCACTTGAGAAAACCTGGCTGTATTCGATTAACTCCGCAGTTTTCTTAATGTCTCGCCGAGATGCCCACTTTAAAAAACTGTAACTCGGTTAATTACAGTCCGATCAAGCTGAGATTTTTTTAAACTTAAGAGCATCATGAGAGCAATACGCTTAGGTAAGTAACAGTGACGTTCCCCCGTTTTTCGGGTCGATTAGAACAAAACAACGTAATTTGTCTTCTTTTGTACCTTTTTGGGGCAGCTATCCAAGTTCTTATGGACACGTGGTTATGCCGCTTTGACGTGCCGTGAAATGGAAACAAAAAAGGTTCCGTGCACCTTTTTTCTACACAGTCACCTTCTAGGTCGAAAATGCAAAAAACTGAAGACAGTCCCTGATATAAAATTTTCGGGTAAATAATGACGAGTTTCGGCACGGAGCTTTCCCAAACCTTTATGCATTCCGCTTCCAAATTCTGTTAAAATGACAGAAGGAATTTCTGAGATAGGAATTTTGGAAACCTCTTGTACATTTGTAGTTTTTGGTTTTTCGTCATTTGTGCCGGAACGGAACGTCCTATCGACTCGAAGTCTTAACCATTGCTCTTTTCTCGAGAAAGCACTCTTTGTACCTGTAAATTGGATTTGATGGTCTAACACAGAAAAGTTGGTTCGGGTAGTCGATGGAGGTGTTGCGAGGAGATATCTTGCGCTCTCATTACTCACCATAAGTAGGTTTAATATTAATAAACTAAATTTTAGAATGATTTCGGCAAGAGTTCTTGTTAATTTTTGAGAAAAAAAGCACATTCTCTTCTGAATTTATTTTCGTTTGGCTTTTCGTTATTTGCGCGGGAAAAGTACAATCCTATCAACTTGAAATCTTCACCATCGTAAAGAGAAGGCAAAATAAGTAAAAAGTGTATTGTGCCCTTTTTTCGAAAAACCAACTTTTGTACCTGAAAGATTGCATTTTATGGATAACAAAGACAAAAGTAGAGAAGTTGGTGCCCATAGGCATGCGGTCAAGTGATCGATAGAAGCGTTGCGGGGAGATAGTTCGCGCTCTCGAATATTTTATTCTTATAGTGAAGGTTATACCAAAAGTTATCGCAGGCATAGCACGTGTGTAAGGTGGCGATATGGGCCGGCTGACGATTTTTAAAGTAATTTGATAATTTTTATTTTTAGTGAATATCTAGGAAGCTAAGGATTATTCTGAAGAAACGAAAACAGTAATAAATCGATCTCCAAACTGCAACTTTTTCCAATTTTACCGACTCTGTTTCTAAAAACGAAATTATTTTATTGTTTTTAATGTAAAATATCTCAGGAACGAGCAAAGATAGAAAAGAACAGCAAAGAGGGTGTTTTAGAGAATTTACTCCGAAACACAAAAAAATTATTTCCGCAATTGTCTTTTGTTTTGCTTCGGCGGTGAAACGTAAATACAAATTTTTTCTAATGGAACGCCTACTTTTCAGTGATACATGGTTTAACATAGTTATTCTTTTGTTTTACCGAGTCATGAAATGAAAATCATTTTTCATCATAGTGTGCCATGACATCTAACACACAAAGTCGTGGAGTTTTATCAAAGAAATGCATTTGTTATGCAAAAATTGCTAAAACAAAATAAATACGCTTTTATGGGGCATTAGATGCTTAGTTGATGCTATCTGTGAATGCTCAGAAAATTATCTTAAAAGCGTCTTTTGTTTTGTTTTAGCAATTGTTACAGAACAAATGTAATTTATCTGGCAAAAACCAATGATTTTCATATGTTTAAAGCCATGGTACACTAAGTGGAAAAAACTTTTTATTTAAAAAAAATAAGATAATTTCGTTTTTAGCAAATATCTAGTTAGCCGTGAACTTTTTTGAAAAAACAAAAGCATAAGTAAGCTGATCTCCAAAATAGCCAAAACTTTTCTAAGATCCCAATAGTGAGCATCGAAATTGGGACACACTGTATACAAAATGATGATACAATTTAAAAAGAGTTACCATAATCTTAATGCATCGTATATTTATAGAAAAACATATTCAAACCATTAAGCGCCTACCTTTAACTCTTATCAGCGCCTTTAAAATTTAAAGCGAGCTCATTCGTTCAAGTGGCATTCATTTTTGTGCTGCTGCAACGCATTGAGAACAGTGCAGAAACCAGGTCGTGATATTAATAGTCAATAATAGATTTATCAAACTAAATTGTATATTCAATTTCCGCTTAGGCAATAAACGAATTTTAATTTTACATGGGAAAATTCAAAATAAAAACCAAAAAAAGAATCAGTAGCACTATCCAGCCTAAGCTTTTTGTTGACAGTTATTAGCATATTATTAGCATATCAAGAGAGCTTCAGGATGGTATAATTTTCTAAATTTGAATTAATCAAGCCGATATTACATAAATCTTACCCTGGAGTATAGAAAGTTTTAAGTCATTATTAGAATTTAAAATTAATAATTCATTGAACCCAGATGGATGAAAATCAAATTTAGCTTTCACTTTACTACCTTATGTAGAACATTTAAGATAGATGTGTGTGGGTTTACGTGTGTAGGTTATTTAGATAATTAATTTTCTTCTATAATAGGGTGTTTATTTAATTGCCATACTAATTTTTTATGTCAAATTCCGTCCAATCTGGAACAAAGTTGCCAATTCAGAATGCAGACCTACACAATGTAATGTACCGGAAAATAAATTTATGTGGGTAAAAGGACAATTTACGATTTCAATGTAAAGCACCGGTTTATAAACACCAAGGTCTAAAATAATAGATAAGAAAAGGACTTTCGTACTTTGCGTAAATTATCTCTAGAGAGAATACGCTCAATGTCTTTTTAAAAATTTATTTTTTATATACTACTAGCTACAAAACGTTTTTAAATTTGACATTATTAACAATAAATTCATTTATATGAGATTAATTAGATAAATATGCGGAACATCAATTAGACTAAATGGTGTTAGTTTAACATATTAATAAAGTTTCCACAGTTGAACGCTTCACGATGTTGCAGTAATAATTTATGTTCGTTTTAAAGTATGAGTCACACTTCTTTAAACAAATTTATAGATTCAGTGAATTGAAGGCTGTAGGCGTTTTTTACCAATCATTTCGAAATGGTGGCACAAAATGAATCATTTTTTGGTTTTGTGTTATCTACCCTCAAATTCTTTCGCTATCTAAATGTATCCCGATAATTTTAAAACAAACAAATACATAAAGAGTAAAATTAGATATCTAAACAAATATAAAACACGCTGCCCAAGCAAGCAATACGTAAGCAATTTTACAAACATATCCCCTTAAAAACAAGAAAATGACAATAACTCAGTATTAAACAAAACTGAATCACAGTTTTCATAAACTTGCAGACAAATGAAATTTGCGAATTCTGCAATAAAAAAAGAATCAAAATGAGCTGTGAAAAACTTTCAAATGTTTTTTAAAAAAATACTTTTAATTATCACAGAACCCCTGAAACTTCGATTGTACCTGCGTAATAATGTATCTAGGTACTAATTTTCATTCATAAAACCTACGGCAACATTTAAAGGGCTTCGCAATAGCAAATAAAAACATTAATTTGACAGCTGAATATACCCACCTTGCAAGAGGGCCACTCCTTTTAGCCCTTTGGCCGAGTATTTTTTCGACGACGACCACGTTTCCGCTGCGAGCTGCTTCCAGCAGCTCCTGATCTTTGCCCATGGCCCATTAACACTTTATTATACAACTACACAACGAACCATTCTTAAAAACACCGTTTTACACACTTTCTACTATCATTCATCGATCGACTACGTCCATGTTGCGACTGCGGCACCTCGCGCGGCTTTCGCTGGAACTCATCTGACGTTTGTCCTCCACTCCGTGTTTTTGTTTTTATGTTCTCTTGAGTCATTTGTTATACAAAAGTACATACTGATGTGATTCACCGAAATTATGTAGAATACAATAGACGTGAATAAAAGTGGTGGAATTGCAACATGATTAGCATTAATCTGGTGGTTTTTCTTGTTTTGAGTTCCTTAACCTCAAATCTTATTATTGTGAATTGCGCATCTCAAAGTAAGTTAAAAAATATTTCTATTTACGGTTTTATTTTAATATTACACTATTTTTATAAATATTTAGTCTTGAAGCAAAATGTGGATATTGATTTGTCATCTTACGATAAGAGCAATAGGAGCACTAATGTATTTATACGTTACCTAAATTTAGCCGAGGGGAATGCTGTGGTAAATATAAGAAATGTTCCGAATAATCAAGGATTTTTTGTTATACAACTACATAACTTATATGCAAACATATCTCTTTCTACCACGCCAAATTTGTTACCCAAAACATTTATTACTGGGACAAATATTGGATTGGTACAGCGAGACCTTAGCAGTACGAAAACATATCAATATTATGTTCAATATAGGGAACAACCTAGTTTTAAAATACTGTTAGCCCTCATCGTGTATGAAAAAACAGGTAAGGGTACCATCAGGTTTTTCGTAAGACATGAATGTAGAAACCTGATAAGTTAACAGGTCAGTCAGTGACTTTCTTAAATGCGATATACACTGTTGACCTTAGATTACATTTTTAGTGGTTTTTTATTACAGTTAATTAATTTGTAGGTATTTTATTTTTTAAATATCAAAAACATTCATCATTCACGTATTCATTTAATCTTGATAAAATAAAATAATCTTAATCAATTGAAATGTCCTTCACGATAAATTGATTGATTATGGGTGACCCCCTATTAATATTGTAAAGATAAACTTTTGTCTTATTATTGTATAACACGTTTTCAAATATATTCTGCTTATTCAAATTCCAAAATATGAATAACAACTGTACAATAAAATTACAAAATTTAATCAGTAGATGAGTTTATTGTTTTATACTCATTTGATAATAACCTTAATCGTTGTTTATGTTTGCCTTTGTAATATCGATTAAACTATTATTATTATTATTATTTTTTCTTGTTAAAAGATAATAATGAGAGAAAAATATAAGTGATAATGCCTAATTTATTTAATTTATAAATCGTATGAAAAGAATACAGACAGTGAAGTTCCTGTCTAATAGCTTTGCACTGATTTTAGTATCATTTTGGGATACCATATCAGTGAACTTTGAATACCAAGCCCACATGATTTTCAAAATCAGCTGTGAACATCATGTATTGAATTGAAAACCTGAAAGAAATAGTTTTGCTTTTTTATGAATTTTTTTATTTAAAATTTCAGTTTTTTTTAGAATTTGAAGTTTATCTACATAAGAAACAAACCCAAGTGGTTTTTGCCTTTGGGTTATAGACAGAAAATAGATTTTCTTTTAAAAATTCTATGAGCTGCTGTACCTAGATGATTTGAAGAAATATAAAATAAATTTTTTTTCAAAATCATTTTCATGTGCGATAAGCTGTTTCATTTTTTGACATAGTTGAATTTCTTATTTTTTTACTTTTTAAAATTATACAAAGATAGCAAAAATTAAGGATGCATGAACCTTTAGTATTCAAATCGTTTCTGAGCACCGTCGCCTTCTTGAGCATTTTTAAATGGAAACATGTAAGAAAATTAATATTTCTGTAAAACTTCAGCAACTATAGACTTGCTTGGATTTTTTCACATAATACTCGTTGTTTTTGTTAGAATGATGATTCTTGGCCTTATGTATGTTTTCAATGCAGTTAATCAAGTCTTTCATAGACAACAAAACCCGCAAAAAAGAACATAATTTTACTTTATGTTAGCGTTGTATTGTTTTTTATGTATTGCATTTGTTTTACAAACGACCTGACTAACTAGTTTTAAACAAACATGTTACCGCCATTTCTAGAATATATTGAAGAAGTGTATATTGTGGAGTTGTGTATTTTTGTTGAAAAGCTCTCACCAAATGAAAAAGTCTTGATTTATTATTTATTTTTTTAACTTTTTGCGGCACTATTTGTCCTGTCAACCAAGTATGAGCTAGGTATGCTACTACTTCACTATTGGAAGTCAGTGTACATTGTAATGGAAATACATTGGAAATACTTCGGGAATGGATAGAAATACTCAGAAACACTATGGCGATATGTGGAAATACCGTGCCAATACATGGAAGTACTATGAAAATAAGTGAAATAGTTTTTAGTAGATAAGTGCTACACAAAATCTGTGCGGGATGATGATGGAAAATGAGTATATCAAAAAATATTTGGTAGTGACAGTTCGTGAAGCATACGCCGTCTTTCGTGAAGAAGTACCAGAGATAAGTCGAGATTTTCATCAAAAGTATAAAACTATAGCTATATTGAGTTGTAACAAAAGTGATATCTCAATGTAATATAAGTGACAAATAAAAATTTGAAAAATATTCTTCTCTGTTGTAAAAATGATATGATTAAATTGATAAACTATACCGTTGCAAAATATGTTTTGTATTCTCAAACATCATTTTTGAGATTTCTGTTAGTTTTTGATTTAAATCAGTGTACTTTTGGATTTCACCCAATAAATTATGTTTCTACTGAAAAATAGTATGTAGCTTTTGCCGTAACTAATTATCACATTTGACTAATGAAAGATTGAAGATCATTAGTTCAGTATTTAGAACCAAAGTTAAAAAAACATTTTAAAATGTCAGAGAAAAAACAATTCGTCACCTTCACCACCAAACAAACGCAAAAGGGTTCTTAATACAATTTATTTAGTAATCTTTTAAAGCTGAATTTATGGCCAGATTTTAACTAGCACTGCCGTCGTAATCCAGTATCCGGCTTCTTGAGAAAATGATGACGGCGGCATCACCAAAGTTGTGTGTGATTTCGCATAAAAGAATGGAAATGAATGTGTATTTTCGTAGTACAGCTACAATTTCATATTAATGGCTCATCTTTTTAAGACAATCAATGGTAAAAATGAAAACAATAATATCCAAAAACAGTTCTGTGGACTAAAACGACACCAGGGATACCTTGACGGAGTAATCATTGAGGTTACGAAAAAATGGAATTACTTTATGAAAACCTAGGCTGGCAACTACGTTTGGCCTAAGCGGAATGATGCCCAAAAGAACAAGGAGTTTATTTTTCATCAGACCAATGATGGAATGAAATGATATCAATCCGTTTTCCATAAAAGGTGTTCAGTAAATGAATAAAGATTAAAAGAAGATACACATAATTCAAAAAGAAGCAGACTGTATTGCTCTTGTATCACTTATTACTATAGTAGTTTTTGAAATAAATCAATATTAGCAGAATAAAGTTCTTGTGCTTTTTTACATAAAATATTCTTGAAAGTAATTACGAAAACTGAAAACTGGAGATACCAAGAAATACTATAGTTGTTTATGATAGTACTAGGAAATACACTGAAAGCATATGGCAACACGACGTCAATACTTGGAAGTACCTGGAGATACATTACAACTTTAAAAATGTACCTGTTTCCAAAATCGAAAATCAATGTCCGTTTTTCGTCTAGTGGTAGATCTACCAATGTATCTATAGTGCAAGTCATTTTTTTGTTTGGCAGGTAATGGCATGTTTTAAATAACCAAACTTGAAAATCGTCAATATTTCCGGAAATATCACCAAATAAAACACCCGGTATAAAACAGTAGGTTTTCTGTCATAGTTTGGAAACAATGAAATGCTAAGATTGGTAACACTGTGTTCTTATTTCATCAAAAGCATTGATACTTTTGAAAATATTGACTATTTTCAATTTTGCTAATTTCGAAAGACGCCATTTTCTGCCAAACAAAAAAAATGACTTGGTAGATCGAAGTAGCTTGTATTTGGGTTTTACATATACACAAATTACTGACGCAGAGTTTTTCAAAATAATCAGAATAAAGATTTTTTCCATTTTCATTTGAAAAAAATTCACGATGGTGTCAGTGTTTGCGAGTTACATGAACTATGTAATATTTTTATTCTAATTTTCATCTTCATTCGAGATGCGATCATGTTTTCTTATTTTCGATTACGCCGAATACAGGACCAGGAAAGAGCATGGTTATTTGTAGAAATATCAAAACATGTTAAGACTGGGATATGTTGTACAGAACAGTCATCTGCACTTTCCAAAATTATTTTCGGCAAGTTATTCCATAAGAATGTGGCACTTGTACCTTAGATTTATCAACGAACTCCAAAAGAAGTCTGTATGTCTGCATTTTTTGTCAAATTTTGAAATTTTGATTTCAGATATGGATTCTACATCAAAAACTAAAAACTACGTGATATCTTCGTTTTTTGATAACTCTCCGGGAACATGATCAAAACGGCTGCCGAAAATTGGAAAATTTTCAAAAGATTTTTTTACTTTAGAATCGTATTCTACATCAAAAAATAAGAGAAACGTATACTTTTAATTTTTTGATATCGCCTCGGGAACATGGTCAAAATGGCCGCGAAAATTTGAAAAAAGTAACAAAACGGGAATACGTTGTGGTTATGTTTTGCATTTCCAGATGTTTTTATCTGGAATTCCCTGTATCAGCATCGTAACACTGGGAGGACAAAGGCTATGGGTACCAGATCCAGGAGGCGGGAAATTCCTCAAAAAAATAACTCCCACGATAGCAGGAAACACCTGTCTCCCTAGCACAAAATAACACACGAGGAAAATTAGAGACTACAGTACATAAAGTATTTCTAGCATAGAACGTCCAAGATGTCATAAAACTATAACAATTAATACTCAACATGCTTCTGTTGATCTGTTTTCTAAGCACTAAATCTACGATTAGATTCCGAGTAACCAGATAGTTTTAAAGGTGAAACTTACTTAATAATAATAGGCAGATTACAGTAAGACTTCAAATAGTGACCTTTGAACAAATCTGTGTTTTTAATCTCTTATACGCTTCGAAAAAAGTTTTTACGCTAATTAATTTTAAAAATACTAATTATGTAAGTATAAAAGAATTGAAAGTTAAATTTTTAATTAACTGGAATTTGAAGCAAATAAGTTATAAAGGAGTACTTCCGAATTGTGCTTTGAAAGTGAAAATATTTTATTTAAATTGCACCTTGTAAATGTCTAAGCAATTTTTTGAGGAACTCTGGTGCAGTGACAGTTATACTAATTTATCCAGTGAACGTTCGTATTTTGTGAGGGTGGAAACAAAGTTATCCTTCATTTTGTGATTTCATCGACAGCTGTATTTAAAAAAGAAAAAAAGAGAAAGTTGCACTACTCTTCACAACAAATCGTTTCGAAATGACGACGTATGCTCCTATCTGCGGTTGCCTACGATCTTCGTCACCCTTCATTAACTTTCTTAATAGAGCTAAAAATATGATAATGGGTCGCCGGACCCAAGACCGGTCTTCCTCCTGTAACTAACCTTCTTAATAGATTTAAAGATATGATCATGGGTCGGGATATACCATTCAAAAGTCAACCGTCACCCTCATTAACCTTCTTAAGTGAGCAGAAGATACTATAAGTATCATAGCTTGGGATGTGCCGTCCAGTGCAATTTCGAGCATCGCCTTCCGTTAATCTTCTTAATAAAGCTAAAGATACAATCATAGATCGGGACATGCCTTTGCGCTCCAATAACCAACATTTTTAATAGAACTAAGCAGATGATTATGGCCCAGGATATGTCATTCAAAGAAGGACTTCGCTCTCCATTAACCTTCTTCATAGAACTAAAGATATAACCATAGATTGTCGGACTTTACCTGCTATTGACATTCTTAATAGGACTAAAGATACTTTTATGAGTCTGAATATGCCATTTAAAGGTCGGGCTTCGCTATACAGGGTCGCTGAAAAGTATGGAAACACGTTGCTCCTGCAAAAACAGTAAGACATAGACAAATGAAATTTGGACAACTTAAAGTAGGCATTTTTTGCCATGTTTTGCGAAGAGAATTAAGAACAAATCTTCAATTGGTTTTTAGTACGGCAGCCATCTTGAATTTCTTTAAATGAATCACCTTTTATATAACCCCATATTTCGATAGGGATTTTCAAGGCGAATTCAATAATATAAGAACTACCATACTTATGTTGAAAGGTTTTGGAGATAATCGCTATTCTTTTGTCAAGGACCTATACAGGGTGATCATTTTAAAACTTCCCACCTTGAATAACTCTTTAATCAATAAAATTATCAAAAATCGCTGAAACGCTTCAAGTTTGTTTTGGAGGGGGACATCTAATAACATACTCTAGTCAGTTGGGAAACTTTCACCCTCCCAAAAATTTTAAATGGCACTACCCCATGTGTGATATGTCATTTTAAAGGGTATAAAATTTTCAATCTTTTTCATCAAAGGAAGTTAAAATCGATCCAACCGTTCGTGAACTAGAGACAGAAACGTATCGATTGAATTGGCTCTAGTTCACTAACGGCTGGGCCGATTTTAATTCTCTTTAGTGTAAAACATTAAAAATTTTATACCCTTTAAAATGATATATCACACATGGGGTAATGCCATTTAAAATATTGTAGAGGGGGTGGCTGGGGGGGAGAGTGAAAGTTTCCCAACTGACTAGAGTAGGTTATTAAATGTCCCCCTCTAAAACAAACTCGAAACGTTTCAGCGATTTTTGATAATTTTACTAATTAAAGAGTTATTCAAGATGGGAAGTTTTAAAATGATCACCCTGTATAAGCATTAGCATATAATTCTAAACCTAGCTAAGATTGCGAAATCGAGTTAATTTTGAAAGCTGAGAAATGGTAAATTCAATTTTATCAAGTGCCGTTTAAAGAACGAAATGGCTACTGGAGAAGGATCCCAAAAAGAAAATCAATCTAACCATCCTTTTCTGATCATCTACACAACAAGCCACCAAAATTTTCTTTTTGTAGTATTTTTATAATAATCGATCTGCTTAAAGAAATTTTGAGACATTTAATATATTTTCTCATTAGTCAAAAACAAAAGTATGTACGGAAATTCTGATTCCTCCAGTGAACTTATCAGGCGAAAGTAGATCAATTACGTGCGTTTACTTTTTTTTACCTATTTTGGTTTTTGAGATACTCCGCAATTACATCGAATTTCGACCTCCCTGTATAAGAAATCTAATTAAGATTGGGCGTTTGTACGTCACGCCATCTAGCTTTTGTGACTGTCAAGTGAAGGCAAAATTTGGCTGTCACGACGAATTTAATAAAAGCGGGGCAAAAACGAATTTTCTCGAAGTTTAATTTTCTGTTAATTTCTGGTATCTGGTAGCCTAATAGGCCATGGAGCAATTGAAAAGCTGGTTTCAAGAATTTGTAGAAAACAGAAGAAAGAGAAGAGTGCCAGACCAAATAAATATAAAACCAAAACACAATATACAGGGTGTTCCATGTATATTCATTCATGGGTTTTTTTGGGTATTGTCAGAGATAGAGCGATGAGGTTTCAACGAACTGTCCTAATTTTTTAAGACAAATTTATTGGTTAAAATGAAATTTAGCGATCTTCTTTTGTTTTGTGTTATAAACAAAACCTCGAAATTTATAATTTTTTCAAAATTACCCTGATTAGTTTATTTTGGGATTGAAAGAAACACTGAAGTCTGAATAGGGAAGCCAGATCGTTTTTAGTGTACGATGGAGACGGAATAAATGATTCATATTTTGCATATTTAGAATCTACACCAAATTCCGAATCCATACTGACCAAGATGTCCATGAACCTTATAGGTTGGTTCTAATCGCTCTGTAGATACCCGATAAGCGTAATTGTGCATCTGAAAATCGTAATTACCGAAATATTCACTCTGAAACTTACAGAAAAAGATATTTTGGATAATTTGAGATTTTTTAATAATGATATAGGTTTTTTGACAGAAAATTTTTTATAATGTTCTAAATACTAGAACCATATTGTTATGATGCAGACTGTAATGAAACCAATAAAATCTCGTTTCTACATCAATGTCTTGCTTGAACATCTTATCAAGATTAACATTGTTATTAAAACCATTCCAATATGAATTTAGATCCCATACCAGGAGGATGTAACATGATTTTCAATAACGAAGATGCGCCATATCAATTAGTGTCTTACAATGATAACATAATAAAAGTGGAAATGCAACCCTCATTCGTAAATGGATATCCTTGCGAATTGAACTTGGCGAAATTGCAAATGTACCAAATGTATTTATACGAAAGAAATCTCGATGATTCACTATATTTTGATGGTATTCTTAAAATGTTAACCGTTGAAAATATCAGGGCGAATGGAAGATTGGTTAGTTTATTCAAGTAATTGGAAAAGGTTACTTAAAGCATGTAAATGTTTAATGTTTAGATTCCAGAACCTATCGGACATCCAATTGTTCGACGGTTTTTCAGTGCCTATCCAGGAACGGGAAGAGTATACGCAGTTGTTGCTACTTATAAAAATTATAGCTCCGCGTATGTACCTGCTGCGACATATGCATGTGATATTAGCAATTGGGATGAAAATTGTGTTGGTCCAGGTAGGTCTTAAAATCGATTAGTATGTGGGAAATTTAAAAACGTTATTTTTTAGTAACTGTTGGATGGAAGATTCTCTGTGCGATTATATTGTTTATGGGTTTATTTACTTGCTATTTTGGTCACAGATTTTTTAAAACCCAAATGTTTATATTTGGATTCGTTTTCGGTGGATTTATTTCGTACGTTTCTGCTTCCGTAGCAGATACGCTTTCTGTAGGAGGTAGGTTTAATAAATAATAATATAAGTTGTAATGGAAAATGTTTAGGTTATGCTGTGTTTTTAGAGAGTTTGGGCATTTCCTTGATTTTTGGATTCATTTATGGAGCTGTATGGATTGTATTTTGGTGGAGATTTGGAAGTCCGATTTTATCGGTATTTTTACCTGTTGCCTTTATTGGCTATATCGCTAGCTGTATTGTATTTTACGCTGGTGTTGGTACGTTTGAGATATTTTTGTATTTTATTAAATTAATGGTATTTTTCTTTTAGGTGATTTCCAAATATTCCAAAGTGATATTAACTATTGGGGGATCTTTTTCAGCATTTTAATTCCAATAACGGTATTGTTATTGATAGCAACAATGTTGGCAAACATTTTAGCTTGCAGCGTGTTGGGAGCAACAGCCGTTACCGTCGCAGTGGATCATTACGTTGGTGGAAATCTCCATTATATAATCTTAAATAATATTCGAAGGGCCACGGTTGCCCATTTTAATTTAGCCGTTACTGATCCACCTTTTCAATACAGAGGTATGTAATATTAAAGAATCTTCACGTCGTGAAAGTTGTAATTTTATTACCATCCGCAGACATTGTATTGACTGTACTATGGCTCTTGCTTATCCTAACGGGTGTTTACGCTCAATTGAGGCAACAAAGAGGAAAACCGCCGTTTCCTCCACCAACACTTAGTAGCCTAAGGAATAATACCGAGCGCACTCCACTTCTCTCTGGTTCTAATAGATCGCCAAATAATTCCTATAGTAATGCTTAAAGCAATAGTCACTAAAGACTGAAATTTAAAAATTTAGAATTTGCATGTTTGATGACCTTTTTAGGTTTTCTAGAGGTGCCAATTTTAATCATTACTTTAATTTTTTATGTTGTTTGAGGAGTAAGATATTTTAGATGAACTTAAGCTTTAATAAAAAGCCAAAATGTTACATTTTAGATAATTAGTGCTTTTGTATTATTTCAATATAACAACTTTTAACATGTTTTAGTAAGGTTTGGTAAAATGTAATAATAGACAACGTATGCCAGTGTTAATAGCGAAATGCAATTCGCTACCGTTCCCACATTATATTATTCCGCACAGTTACACATACGTACGTACTTAGATTTTCAACGAACTCCAGAGTCGTTACTGAATTTGCGAAGTCTGGGCGTCTGTCTGTCTGCATTTTTTTAAATTTTGAAATTTTGACTTCAGATTTGGATTCGACATCAGACTTCGTTTTTTGATATCTCTTCAGGAACATGGTCAAAATGGTCGCCGAAAGATAAATATTTTGCTTATTTTTGTGGACAGACTCTTGCTTCGAATTCAGCAACAAAATGGAGTTCGTTGTGGTTATGCTTTGCATTCCCATATGTTTATTAATATTTTCAGCACATTAATTGATAGAATCTAACGGTACAAAGAAGAAAAGCAAGAGAAATCGATCTTACCTGTTCTTTAAATTTGCCTTACCTTCAAACAAAGCATCAGTTGTGTATGTTCTATTGATTTTTTTTTTAAGTTCACTTGATTGTTGTAAGTCAAGACATTCAGAGATAATTTCATTCTCATTTAAACATAGCAAAGAAGAAAGAATTAAATAAATCTCACTGTGAGCTGTATTCTTGCCTTTGAGAATTATTCTGAAATACATGTGAAGAAGACAAGAATTTCTATGTATAACCAACTTGACCCGAATATATTTGATCATATATTATGTTTCAAAGATGAATTACTTATTACATTCTTGTATGACTATTGACTGTTGCTTTTTGTGCCATTGCATTTCAAAAAGAGATAGAAGCTCTATTTGTAGTCTCTTACATAGTTATTAAGCCAAACCTCAAATTGTTAAGCATTTGTTTTTTTTGCTGTAAGCTAATATAGTTAAATCTTTTTATATTTTTTTTGTGATGAATTAAATAAAAAATAAAATATGTTAATATATTTAGATTTATTTATCCACAATATTGTATATTACTAACATAATACACACTTGGAACAGTCAATTATCTATTACACTACATAATTGTTAAATACACAAAATGTAATCACAGCAATAAAAATTGTTACAACATTTATTAATACATTATTGTTATTTACTACATAAACAAAAATTGTATAGAAATAGCTGAAAATAATAATATGCCTACGTGTTCACCTTCGTACATTTGACGCATTATCTTCTACCAATATTGCTTGCAAAGTAATATAATTGAAAGTAATTAATACATCAGTCATAAACAGATAAAATACTTGATTGTAGAAGAAATGAGACAGTACAGGATCTCATTGACACTTTTTATTGGTCTTCATCTAGTCCACACGTGGAATCTTTTTTTTATTCATTCCTGCGCTTGTTAGATCCTGAACTGAACAAGAGATATCTAAATTACCAATGAAAAAGTATATTTTGAGACTCAACAAGAAACACTTATTTGAAAGAAATGAGATAGTGTAGGATCTAATTGTTACTTTTTATTTATCTAGTTCACAAGTGTAATCCATTTATATTCATCCATGCGCTAGTTATAGATCCTGAACTGAACAAAAGACATTTAAATTAACAAGGTAAAAGTATTTAATATAAAGACCAAAATCTGTTGCCTCTCCATAAATATGTTCAAAAAATCGTGCAAGCATTGACCATCATACCTCCAATGCTTGCAAGATTTTTGTCTTTATATTAAATACATACAGTGTGTCCACATTTCGATGCTCACTATTGGGATCTCGGAAATTGTAAGAGATACGAAGTCGGTTAAATTAGAAAAGATTTGGTTATTTTGGAGATCAGTTTACTTATGCTTTTGTTTTTTCAAAAAAGTTCACGGTTTACTAGATATCTGCTAAAAACGAAATCATCTTATTTTTTTTAAATAAAAAGCATTTCCAACTTAGTTGGCTTTAAACATACGAAAATCATCAAATAAGCAGCTAATGCCCCATAAAAGCGTATTTATTTTATGAATTTCTTTGATAAAACTCCACGACTTTTATGTGTTAGATGTCATGGCACACTGATGAAAAATGATTTTCACTTCATAACTCGGTAAAACAAAAGAACAGCTATGTCAAACCTATCATTGAAAAGTAATATGGAAATCAAGTAGGCGTTCCATTAGAAAAAATTTGGATTTACGTTTCACCGCCAAAGGAAAACAAAAGACAATTGCGAAAATAATTTTTTTGTGTTTCAGAGTAAATCCTCTAAAACACTCTCTTTGCTGTTCTTTTCTATCTTTGCTCGTTCCTGAGATATTTCACTTTAAAAAAATAAGATAATTTTGTTTTTAGCAAATATCTAGTGAACCGTGAACTTGTTTGAAAAAACAAAAGCATAAGTAAACTGATCTCCAAAATAGCCAAATCTTTTCTAATTTAAGCGACTTCGTATCTCTTACAATTTCCGAGATCCCAATAGTGAGTATCGAAATGTGGACACACTGTATAAGCCCCATTAAAAGTTAGGAAAAGGACATTCTGTATTTCCTTCTTTGAAAATATTAATATTTGAAGAAAAATATTGAGACTCAACAAAAACCAAAAACGTTTCCAGTGTCATAAACTGAAAAAATATTTAAAACTCAAAGAGATAAGATAGTGCAGGATCTAACTGTTACTTTTTGTTGGTCTTACTCTAGTCCACCAGAATAGTTCCCTCTTCTTAGATCATTTACTAAACGAAACAATATATCAGTTACAAAAACAATATTTTGAGACTTCAAGAAAGAACAAAATTTCCAGTGTCATAAACTGACGAAGTATTTGAAACTCAAAAAGAAAAAAATACTGCAGGATCTAATTGTTACTTTCTATTGGTCTTACTCTAGACCACCAATGTGTCCCTTGTTGTTCGTTCCATCAACACTGCTATTTAAAGATCCTATGACTTATTGACAAGCATTTAATGGTATGTAAAATATCAGTATGCATTTTATTATTACTTTTTAGAAAAATTTTAATAAAAGGCTTGTAATACTATAATAATGCTAGAAGTAAAATGTTGCCTTTTCTTCTTTAAATCGTCTGCCCTTTTCTTGTTGAACTTAATACCTAACGAACAGTAATTATTATTGCTTTAAAATTTATTCATTCGTAAGTTATTGCGAAAGTATTTCACGTTATAAGGAGATCCCTTTTGCATAATAATTTACATCTATCAAAAACATTAAACACTACACGAGAGCAACACTAATAATAACTACGTTCTTCAAATATGTACACAATGTACATGTTTCTTTTGAAATAATTAAATCTTCTCTACCCTGCAATCCGGGTGTTAAATCCTTCATTCACTACCTATTCTTAATGTCACTTTAGGATGATTCCTGTTCAGGGTTTGCTGCCGCCACTGTTGCTGTAGGTGGCGTCATTGGATTCTGGAAACTTGGATTATCCTGATGTACCAGAAACCGGGGCGGCGGAAACCCAAAAAGTTGAGATCACTGGATCCGAGGCCAGTAGTTTGACGCAAGGTTTGATGATAAATCGGGAGTTTGACTGGGAATTTGAACGGGTACCGAAACGCCCGCCGATATGACTCCTGAAAAAGGAGAGAAAAATCTTGAAACTTTAATGCATTTGCAAATGGAAACGAGCGGTTAAGGTTAAGGGTCCTCCCGAGAGACACGGCATCAAACGAACCTTGCAACCAGAACAACTACCCCCTCCCTGATTTAGTTCGCACATTATTGAGCGCTCGCCGAGCCGAGAATTGGAAACCACCCTCCGCAGACACTTTAAACTGATCAATGACAATGAAATTTACGGTAAAGGGAAAATTGCTAGACGCGCGACTCGATTTCCGTCTGAGAGCGCTCGTTGTTTAAAATGTGGAGAGGAAAATATCCAGAGGATATTACTTACCTGTACCTGTTGAAACAGGAACGGAAGATGTTGGCGTAGCTGATGCATAGGATGGATGTGATGTAGGCTGAGGAACACCGGAATTGCATGCTGCAGCCGCTCTCGAGTTATATGAAGAACTCAAAGAGTGAAGGGGATCGTGAAACATGTAAGGGTAACCACCCGGATCGCGCTGTTGTAGACAGCTGCTGCTCAAGCCTCCCGGCATGGAACTGCAATAAAAAGAAATAAATGTTAAGATTTCTTACTAAAATTAAATTCTATAAAGTAATTAATTCTTTTAAATTAAGAGGACTAAAGAATAATTTACAGTTGCGAAAGATAACAGACACTGGTTAACTTATCGGGCATTCTACATCTGTATCTCGTACAAACAAAGGTGTTTGTTGGAATCCCAGCTACGTGACATGCTTACAGCGGTCACGTCATGTCAACGGGCCGCTGCGGGATTAGACTGTCATGTGGGACAGTTTGAATCCCGCTACTTAGCCGGCTCCAGCGAGGGTAAAGGCCATCTCACCAGGGTATCTCGCGGTGGATGTACAAGACACTCAGCGTAAGTAAAAAATCTATTCAGTTGCTACTGTTGATTTTTTTGTTTAATCTCACATTCCTTAAACATTATATGCATTTAACCTTCACAAACCATAACTCCTCTAGATAATCTTCATTTTTGATGTTCGAGACGTTCGAGTTTTCATTAATTAACCCAGAAATTCCTTAATGATACCCCGGTATGTATATCTAACTTTCTCATAATTCTCAAACTTCTTTTTTTTTAGCATGACAGCTAGCGGTCTAACACAGCAGCAGGAAATTCTATACGTGAAAGCTGAAAGAATGGTTTTGTAGTGAAAACCAGCAGGAGTCAATTGTAAATTTATGATTCTGCCACTGTCTAATGTCATCTTATCAAACGATTTTAAGTGCTAGTACAAGTCTCCTGCTAAGTCTATTGATTTGAAATTTTCTACTATGTAACAATTGACCATTATGAATGATTAAGTTGTATAAAAATGAAACGAGAATATTTTTCTCCCACTTTTTATTTAAACGAAACGTAACGAGTATTGTCACAAAATAAATTGGAACACATTATTAATTCGGTTTAATGTTAATGCAGACATCAAAAGACTCCCTTGTCAAAAATGTTATGTGTAATACACGAAGCTAAAACGTAAGCGAGCGTTTATCACAATCATCTGAATATAAACACTTATTTAAATGCAAATGGGGAGGCAGCACATGCATTAGTTGTAAAGTGCAAGCGAATCAGCCGCTCGACATCGTGCGAATCAACTTAATGCATTACAGGCCATTACATTTCAAATTAATTAATCTTGCTGGAACATTCGCTAGCATACAACTTGGACAAGCAATAATTAAGGGGAGTTGTTTACAATCATGTTGAGAATAATAAAGTTAGTTTAATATAAACGCCTGCGCTGCTATTATAACACCATACCTGTAAGTATCCGTCATTGTTGCTATTGGTTGAGGAATTGAGGAATACATTGAATTAAATCCGGAATTTATTGGAAGTCGAGATGCTGATGACGGTGGGCTAACAGCAACTTGTTCTACTGCGCGTCTTTGGTTACGAAGTTTTTCTTCTCTGCGCCATTTAGCTCGACGGTTACTGAACCAAACCTGGAATAAACAAATAAGTTTAGAAATCTCATTCTCAATTGGTCTTATAAGAACAAGATGGATTATTTTATATTCAATTATTGACAGTAGTATGTGTGTGTGCTTCTTGTTTGGTAATACAATGTACGTTATCGCACGAGAAACGTTAATATTTCCAGTTGCAATTGTTTTTGATTGATGGCGACACGAGGAAAAGGAAAACTTGAGATCGTTACTGTGTCCAGCCACCGTGGGTAATATGAACGATCCAAGCCCACACAATATTGGCCATGTCATCGCCCCTCTACATAAATAAGAGAAACGGAGTTTGCCATACACATCACAATAGGGGAGACCAGAAATGTCATTTTTCACTTGATGACTAAAATAAACGTCGCGAGATACCGCTTTTTCTAGAATGATAATAAAACGTTATAATTTGGGTTACAAATGAAACTTTAGGCGTATTTCGTGATTGATTCTATTATGGCAAATTAAAAATTCAAGGAATGCAATAAATGTAGTTTTCTTATAGTCGTCGAGGTTATGTATCACGTAACGATTTTAAATCACGTTTTTTTATACGACCGAGATTTAGTTAAAATGTCAAGTTCATTAAGACATGTGTCTTGAAATTTGAAATAGTTTCCAGGTAGGAACCTCATGTCCCGAAAAAATGTCACCGGGACGCTAATTATCCTGATTTTTAGAAATCCGCCACTTCAACTAACTAATTTTGATATTTGAGTGACTATCGATCTTATTTTTGTTTTTTATTTATATTAACTGTAAATTGATTTTACCTTCAGACCATAACTGAGAATATCCTATGGTACGCATAAGATATACCAATCAGTTTGTATAGACAGGATACGGCTGCTTAAGAAACGATTAAAGGTTAATGCTAGGAAGTATAGAGATATAGTGATATATTGGCCATTCAAGCTGCTTTTATATTAGGAATTGTTCCGATTAACAGATTGAAATCAGGTTTTGCACATTTCAAACAAGGAAACGTTTCGGTTAACCGAGTTTCTACTGTAATTGATAGAAAGATTTGATGGTTTTTAGAAAAAGATATAATCAATATATACGTGTTGTTTGCTGATAAGAAAAGAAGACCACAGCTACCTGATTTTGAAGTAGTCCATTTGTTCGTTCATTCAGACTTTTAACGTGGATATAACCTATCAAAAGTGATTAATTGATTTATCATCTATAATCTATACGAGTCATCTCCACTGTTTATTTCCTACGTTCAAAGCTTTTTTCCACAATCAGTGTCTGTCTTTCTATCCTAATTAAAGATTAAGAATTCTGATTAAGTGAGGGATCAGGCATTGATCAGAGAGTAACTATGTATTTTGGCGTGGCCTACAAAAGCTCCAAAAATATCTAACCGTACTGTGTGTCAAAAGTTACACATAACAATTTATATTTTCATTTCTTTGAGATGATTGGAGTTCAAAAGTTCAAGAGACTGTACTGAGAGCTATTTAAACGTTGTAAATGCGAGCAACATAAATCATACCTGTATTCTCATAAGGCGCACCTAAATCTAATTCCCACCGTGAACTGTGGATAGAAAGAGAACTGTCGTTACCAGGCAGATGAAGACCAGTTCATGATAACTTCATCACCGAAAACCTTATTGCTTGGTATGGTCTTATTTAGGCTAATTGTCCTGTATTTCTCTAAGAGTAAAGAAGGCATGGGATAACAATAAATTCGAAATGAAAATTTTTGAAACGCCTAAAGTTTTGTTAAATTTCACACGGGGCAGCAGTTTATAGTGGAAGGGTAATGAGACGATGTGGAGATTGCAAAGCTTTTATCACTGTTATTTATGTAATATCTCAAATTTCGGATTTGATTTTGACCTTGATTATCCTTAAGCCTGGAAACAAAGGTCAATGAGTGCCAGATCAGAGCTCTGAAGCTGTGTCGCTGGCCGCAAGAAAAAAAAAGCTATTATAATACTTAGACTGCTTTGCACAATTGAGTTTTATCCACCAATGCTGATTCTAGGTGTACATTTCTTCTTTGCAACGTAGGAAAATATAATAACGGCTGATGCATAAATTGTTTTGAGGATAATTTTAATTTTGTCTGATGTACGATATATATCATATACAAATAACATTTGACCTTGTAGGTAAAAATCGTCTAAAAATGCTAACAAGAGAAGTAGTTCATTTGTTAATTCAGGAAAATCGTTGATTTTGTTTCTCATTAAAAAACTGAATAAGTCTCGTCAAACAGTTCATGAACTCGTTGAAATAGCCTTGTCTAACTACTTCTAAGTCTGTACCTACGCGCTACCAAATTTACATAAGGGGTCATATACAGGATGTTCTATTTAAAAAAATTCAATATGGCGGCCGTACGAAAAAACAATTGAAGATTTTTTTTTTAAATTACCTTCGCAAACCATGCCAAACAATACCTACTTTAAGCTCTGCAAATTTCATTTGTCTATGTATTTCTTACCGTTTTTGCAGGGACAGCGTGTTTCTATACTTTTTAGCGACCCTATATTACTATCGAAATTGAAATAAGTGAAAGTAGGAAAATAATAAATCAATAACAGACACAAAAACAAAGTGCAGCTTAATATCGGTAACAACTACAACTGTACGTACCGGAAATGGTTACTTCACGTATGGACTTAGCAGGCCTGATAGAACCTGTCACACGGGTCAAATTACTATAGGAATATAGCAAGGCGATGAAGCCGTTATTATTTCCAAAAAAGGCAGATTAATCTTTCTGAACTGCGTCCTGGAATAGCAGCCAACCATGTATTGAATCATGCAACAGTTAAACATTCTCTGAACGGTTTTTTGTCGTTGAGAATCAACTGTTTGCAGTCTTCTGTTTACTTAGTGAGTGAGAGTGAGGATTATTTTTCTTAAACTTAACTAAACATATCGATCATCTCGTGTGTACCAACCTAAATGACGATGGAGTTAATATCTGTCTGTTCCTCGTAACATGTGCAAAACAGATGAAATCTGTGACGAACCATCTCATCAAGAACTAATTCAAGATGCATATTTCAAGAAAACCCCGATGCTGGTGTAGTGTTTAGTCAGACCAGTTACTTTTAGATAGTTGTCCTCAAAAGTCTGTAGCAAAATTAAAATAAATCAATCATGATTTTTAGGTAGGCACCAGCGATTCAAAAACTTTACAATTAGTATGATGTGTAGTGTACAGGCTTTGATACAGTGTGAGCAAAGTTGGAATGGCCTGGAGCACTAGGATTCTAGAAACTCTGCTTAATCAGATCGGCGGCTAAGGGTCCAAGTTCCAGCCTTGTGCCAAGCGAAAAGAAAAGTAGGTACACGAAAAATTAAATGTTTCGCAAAATGCTATGTTGTTACATATATGAGCAAGAATATTCGGCCAAATTGGACCAGTGCAACCCTGGATGTATGGGACTATTACTATAAGCGTTGTTTTGTCACAACAATGTCAAGGAGCTAATTTTTAACTTGATAATTTTACAAGATTTCCTATCGAAAGGTAAGAGTGAAAGTGATAAGTTTGCATCAATGAAGAAAAGACACAGTAATGGTAAGAATGAATAACCAAAAGATGCTTTATGTTTCTAGATCGCGAAATCCCATACTTCATAATTTATCTCTATAAATTGACAGTTACTTGAAGAAAAACCAGTTGGTACTCTCAGAAGAACCAAACCGAAATTCTGTTAGATTTTACAGTAGTCAAACCTTGATGAGACAGATCATCATTATTTGGGTTTTAGCAAAACTGTGATTTTGATTTTATATTTTGTTCATAAGAGCTCACAGAAGGTATCACAACCAAACTGCATACACCTTGAAGTGTTGTTCCAACAAGT
>VTPC01001015.1:0-121294 GCA_011009095.1 Ignelater luminosus
CTGTGTACTATTTCTCCTTACTCGGAACCAAGACTACCGATCGGCAGGCCGGGTGTATTTTAAATAAATTCTCACCATTTGTTACCTACACAAACACTGCGCTCGTTAAAATTACAATGGTCATTTTTGTTTCTATTTATATCTTAATACAAGCTTCAAAATTTTAAACAAAAGGAGTTTATGTCTCATAAAACTCCAACTTTTAGATAGATTGTTTAATAAATGAACCCATAAATAGGATTAATACGAATATATTTATTATGACCTTCCAGTTACCTACATAACTTTAATTCAGAAACTTTTTATGAAGGAAATAATAATGGTGTTAGTACATAAACTAAAACTCCTACAAAATCGTTAACAATGAGTACCATAGTAAAGGGAATATAAACTAACCTTAAAAAGGTACTTATAGTAGTACTGCATTCTAGGTTACCAGTTAATTTTAAATTAATCTTAGCCTGTACAGTTCCTGCAATTAATATCGTTCAACTTTCTTTACTGTCATTAAACCTTGACTTCTTAATCTCTTGAAATTGTTTTAAGTAATAAACTCGTACACTTACGTTACAGTAACTACTTGAAGTAAGAAATTTCTTCAATTAACACAAGTGTGTAAAAATTGTCAGACGTATTAGTCAGAGACATTCCCGATAAAACTTAACGTATTTTATTAGTTTTCCTTCCTTTCTTTTCTTTCCTTTCTCTTTTTTTATTTCACAACGTCTTTAAGCAGCAGAGCTAGTTTGAGTTTTAGTTGTTAACAATTAAATTACCGTTTGTGTAAATTTTAATCTTTACGTTGTAGGTAGCTGAAACAGCACGTGTGCATATTTTTTATTTTCTTTAACAACGCAAGATTACGCTGTGATTGATATCTTTACACTATTTATTATTGTTTTATTGTTTTTTTCTTTCAAGTTAACTTTCACATTCGTGAACTGACAGATATTGTACGCGCTGCTGTTGCTGCGGTAATTTAAAATTTAAATCCTATAACCCACTTTTAATTTGAACCAAATACTATTGTTTGTAAAATAACATATACGTAAGTAACGTCAATTGAATTGTGTCGAGCGTGTTAGTACGGATTTCTGCATTCTTTTAACAAGTTAGCTTGACAATGGCAGAACATATCGATTAATAAACGTGACATATTCGTGATGCCGATGATGTTATGTGATATCACAATAACATAATTAGGTGAAAGGTTCTATTGAGTAGATTATCTACAAATATTGACCCTTTGTAAGAGAATTTCCTTATTTGATAACAAACAGAAATCTGTCACGATAAATATTTGAAACGGAAGAACATATTTTCAACATTCTTTTTTTAGCTCAGACAATTGACACGTGTATGATATCTTTTAGAACAAAAGATACGATAAGATTTCTCATAATGTAGGATTTAATAAA
Source organism: Ignelater luminosus (assembly GCA_011009095.1). Taxonomy (NCBI): domain Eukaryota; kingdom Metazoa; phylum Arthropoda; class Insecta; order Coleoptera; family Elateridae; genus Ignelater; species Ignelater luminosus. The sequence goes on from VTPC01001015.1 coordinate 1,419, forward strand.
ATATGGAATGTACACATCCGTACAAATCCCATTGGAATTTTCTATTTATAAAGAAAATGTAGATATTCTTTTATTTGTCCGATCTTTTGTGTTGTAGTGAAACGTGAAAATTAGCTGCGAATTTACGGCAACATTAACTAAAAATAATTTTGGCTTAACAATGGTCAAGTTAAATTTATGTGCCCATTGAAATCCCTCTTGATTGCGAATAGTACGGAATGTGTGCACGGCCTATTGTAAATAGCTAATTGTGAAATGTGTCGTATTGTATTAAATCGAAAATTTCCTGAATAGTATGTCAACAACAAAGTTGTAAAGCGTTACGTATTGGTGCATTTATTATGTATAAATGACTAAATAATGAGAAAACAACTTCTGATTGATTTACAGAAATTTCCTGTATTAATATTACAATCAAGATGTGAACTTCATGGGAAAAAATCAAATTCAATTCATTACAATAAAGAAGCTGCAAAAAAACATCGCTCTTGCTTGAGAAAACCTTTTTTCTTCTTCCTGTTATTTCTAGGCAATTTACTTGTAAAAAAACGTTTCCCCTTTCTAGCATAGTCATGTCATCCTGCCATTTAGACTCTTTTAAAAACTAACCCAGATCAGTTAAGTTCTACCGCCCCATATGTAGTAACATTACAATTCAGGTTAGTGTCAACTGTTACGTGCTTCTTATTCATTTATTCACATCTTCAGTTTCCTTCTTCACCATTTAGTTTAATGTCAACAAGCTGGATAAGCCATTTTTGATGGGAGGGAAAGAATAGGTATCCTTTTGGTAGTGCTTGTTATTACAATGCCATTGTCTCTTGAAAGAATATCAAATGGGAAAAGAAGAAGAAACGGAATGCATTTCGTACTTTCAGCTGGTAATGTCGTTTCTTCTGCTTCCAATGTATGCACATCGTAAGCAAAACGGAGCGAAAAAACCAAGGACTTATAAAAAAAAACGTTTCCCCTTTCTAGCATAGTCATGTCATTCTGCCATTTACTCTTTTAAAAACTAACCCAGATCAGTTATGTAATAACATTACAATTCAGGTTGGTATCAACTGTTACGTGCTTCTTATTCATTTATTCACATCTTCAGTTTCCTTCTTCACCATTTAGTGGATTACAATTCCATTACCATTAACCATTTCGCTTTTGCCTTCTTTAAGTTTACTTGTTAGTTACTCCTGCATCAACCAAGCACTGCTAATGTCTTGATGACTAATTTAAAGACCAAAACTCTAAAGATTTTCAAAACCAACTGTTGCTAATCAGACCGATTCGGTTGAAGAAATCTTCAGGTTCATTTCAATTGTTCAAAATTTAGATCAGACTCAACAAGGGTCATCTATTATCTTCTTCCAGACATTTAGTGGCGCTTGGTCTATAATGGCAAAGTTAATTTTGCACGTTTTTGATTTTATATGCTTGATATGCAGGACTCAACTTAGTATGAGACCAGTTGTGATCAAAGGTTGAAAACACTGCAGACTGGGATGCAAGCTTCGACTCGATTTAGGCCCTGTTTCACCCTTTCTTTGGGATTTCATCTTTCTTCAGTCGACTGTCTTCAATTCAAATGCTGATGTATTCGTGAAGTTACTGAAAAACATCAGCATGGAGCTTCGTAATATCAAGTTGAGATCCTTAAAAGTCTTGAACAGTGATGTATGGTCTTGAATAGTGAATATACTGAGGTACAGAGTCTTAATTAGAAGCAATTTCACATTACGTGGCACGCTTAGCACTAAGAAAGTAAAGCTAGTTGTGACGCTGTAATACTTTGAATTCTAGGATCTCTTAATTTCCACCAAATGATTTTATTATAATTATAATGATTTTTATTCGAATCGAATTAATTTACTGGATTTGTTTGATACCAAGAAGAAATCTTCCAATCCTGCAACATCATAAAATTGAGAAACTGATACCGTGAACAAGCAAATTAAAGGTTGCATTTAAAAAGCGTATCTGTTTATTTCTGCTACTCTCTTCTCCATAGTTTTGCAGTTTTATCTAATCCAGCCAGACTATCCAATATAATTAAAACGAATTCTTGAGCCTTTTCGAGCTTAAGTTGCCCAAATTGTTCGTAGTTGGAAATGTCAGGCGTGAAAAGTCATTGGTTAGTTCCGAGAATGATTATATGTAAAGGTCTACATGATCTTCACTCGATGTTATCGTATAGTATCTAGTATACGTATAGCACAAACAGCCAAATACTGAAGACATCCAGTTTCAACTTGAAAAATTAGTAAATGATTTCTTTTCTGTATTATAAAAGTTGCAACTGTTGGTTGAAAGTCTACAATTCTCGTTGCTGGAAAGCTGTGAAACAAGTTTTACTTAAATTGTACGAGTTAAATCCTTGGGAATTGGAGACTTGAAGTTAATAAAATAATTGGATGGAGTCTTTGATAAAATGATGAAATAATTAAATTTGGTTGAAAAATTGGTGACTCCCAAGGTTTTGATGTTGCTGCGTCTTCGTCCTGAAGCTTGAAATGGAGTTTTTTAAATAATTAATTTTCGTTGTATCGTTGAACGGTAGTTTTTCCTTTTGTAGTTGGACCCTCTATCGACCGATTGATTGGAAGTTGGATGACTTCTAGACCCAATCTGTTGCCTCTTCTTTTTCTTTTACTTGTCTTTCTTTCTCGAACTTGAACGTATTTGAGCTCCAAACTTTGCAAACGGGCATAAATCCTTTACCAAGCTCTAGTGCCTTGTCCTTCAGCGGACTTGTAACTGTGTTATCCTTCAGCGGACTTGTAGCTTTGATGCTTCTTACCCTAAGAAGATACTCCTGTAACGGTTCCGGCTAGATATGCCATGATGAGTCCTTCAGCGGACATTGCTTGCTTTTGGCCCAGCTTCTGGTGAACGGCTCTGTTGCTGCAACTTCTGTAAGCCGCCTTGTGTGTGCACCCGCTTCGTGTGGCGAGTGCTTGGTATGTGTCCAGGTTAGGGACTTGGAGCAGCTTCTGGTGAACCGCTTTGTTAGACAGTTGGGGTTAAAGTGGTACTGGAAAATGAAATCGTACGAAGCAAACCGGCGGGTGCTACTACAAGGACGCCGAAAATGGAATCTTCAATACAAGGGCGCATCATAAATGTCTTCTGATAGTGGCGATAGCCTTGCTGGATTTGTGGAAACTAGCTTTTGTCAAAAAACGGCGAAGGATGACGAAGAGCGAGATAGGAAAAAAAGCGAAGGTTTTCTGGATGATACTGAAACATCCAATGATGTCCAAGGGCTCCGAAGGTGGCTACGACAATCCCAGGAATCAATGTTATTATACCTGCGATGGTGTTGTTGTAAATGACGGTTTTAATATGAGTATGAGTAGATTTCTGAAGATCTAGCTATAAGTTAGAAAGGTTGAATTGATGATATCATTCTCGTAGTCGAGAAGATGAGGTGATTCTGCCGGCACTTAATTACGTCACTGAACTGTAGCATAGTCTGCACCCTTCCTCAACAGAGAAGCTTGAATATAAGATTCATATACGTTTCATGATACCCTATAGATATAAAAAAGTAGTTAGTAGTCAGATCATCACGGAAGTTAAGCTTATATCGATGTGATATGCTTTCACAATATTTTACGAGTTCACTCTTTTTCAGGTTGGTTACTCGATCAAAGGAATAAAACAAGAAGTCAAGAGGGAAGCTATATATATGTAGATTAAAAGAACTATGATGGTCTTTCGGCAAGTTTAGTGCTGAGATACATATTTTGCTGTCTTTGAATATGTGTGAGCTATTTAAGTTATCTTCTCATGAACGTAAAATATAACAAAAATGGCCAAGTATTTAGATAAATGTTTTCACATTTCGTAAAAACTGGAGTCTCTCAAGAAAGACCACATAATTTCTGTAGAATTGCATTGTTTTAAGGCAATGCCATCTTAGATCCTAACAAGGGAGTGCACTTGTACATTCCAATGTGACATTATAGCGAGAGTTTGTATGCAACGTATGTAGTTGTGATCTCCGGTTCGCCCTCCGACATTAGTTGTAAAACTTAAATAAGTGTACATTATAGAAGAAAACAAAGGTAATTTGTTGCCGGTTTTATTATTAAGGTTTTTTGCTCCTTCTTCTTTCCGGCAGTCACGCGAACATTCTTAATGTTAATGATTAATATAATTTTTCTTAATTTAAAATTTAAAACACCTTTTTTCTACTGTTATTACATATTTTATAACACGATACAAGTTTTCAAGTTAAACCTAGGACAACGCACTCTTCGTTCGTATTACAATTACATCGTCACGTTGGCATAATACACTACGGTGTAGTTTTGCAATTTCACAGTAACTTGCAACTTGCGGTTTAACATTAATTATTACAAGTTCAATGCTTTCCATTTTGCAACACTGACAGGTTTTTCGACGTGTTCACAACTTGACGTGAGAGTAACTTTCTAGCAGCAATTTGTTTTCTTAGAAATGAAAATCTAATATAATCAATATAATAGTACCGTGGACATCCATTAGGAATTCCTATACAAGGTTTTTCTAGGTACTGCCGTTATTACTTCTCTTGTCATCTACAAAAATTCAAATTGCCTTTCTCCTTAATCGCTATTTAGAGTTACATGTCACGTTTACCACGTTGTAAACCCTTATAATTTGTCAGGCTTCTTTCTACCATAGCACGTTTATGACCTGCAATATTTATATAAAGGTTGACTTTTACCTTTAAAATGCCTCTTGTTGATTTTTTGAGGATACATTCTCAACTGTATTATAACTAGAGAGAACCATTTTAAAGCAAATTAAGGAAGAATTGTTGCTTTTTAAACGGACACGTAGTCGTGTAAAGGTGAATTTTACGACTTCATTATCCTACAATTTTTCAGACAGGTACTATAATATATATAAAAAAAAACATTTATATTATGTCCCATCCTTGTTTATTTTGTTCTAAATATGCAGTCAACGATGTGACAGTGAAAGCCCTTAAATAACAATAATTATTAACATTCATTTTCAAGACTCATAACCACATATAAAAAGGGGAAAGGTTACAAGAATTAATAACCGTAACTGATTTCTATTTAACATTAAAGTATTCTTCAGTTAAAATAATCATCCTTGGGTTTAACTTTTAATGTTCTTCCTCAAGAGAGAACAATGTCGCATATAATACATCGTAAATGCGAGTTATTAGGTGTGTACGCTTTCATATTATCTGTTCATTAACCTCCACATGCTCTCCTAGAAAACAATGACAAGTTCACTTAAAACTTACATGTATATATATGCATGTATAAGTGGCATTTCTAAAATTTTCTAAATTTATTGCACATCATCATCATGCATATAACTTCTACAATGAGGTTACAGTTACTTACACCTGAATTACGTGGATTGTTTAACAAGACATCCATTTAAACTTTTTGAATTTTTTATGTAACGTAGTGTATTTATTACAGACATAAATTTTACAGTAACAAGTAAAGAAGAAATAAGGTCAGGAATAAATTTTCATATAAAGTATAAAAGAAAAAAATTTAAAAATCTGAATTGTAAATTTTTTTATATTTTTGTTTGTCTTATTATTATTACAATGTCGTCTCAGGCATGTTCCTAAAATGCACACAATAAATCTTGGATAGATAATTTTCATTGAAAAACTAGTCGATGATGTCATTGACAGATCGGAACATAAATGTGCATTTTTTTCTTCTTCATATTATCAGAGATGGTCATCTTGAAACTTGAAACTTGTGCATGTTACAAACAACCATAATTATTTAGAAACAATTCTGCAATTTGTGAAGGGAAATCAGATATATAAATGCATAAGAAAAAAATGTTCAGCTAGAGAAACGTGTGAAAAGTGGGTAATACAGTGTGTTTATGAATGAAAACTTATATTGGTGACAGCGTGTGTCCTTTCATCGATGACAGTATTACAGATGTCATAAATTACTTATATGTTATTTACAAAAACACGCTTTTAATGTTGAAAAATGACCAGGATCTTCATTTAGGATTTTCAGGTATCAGGTTATCGTCGAAGTTTCACATTTTAATATCCTCCAACAATTATATTCGTAACGGTTTCCTTAAAGTAAAAGCTTTCGGTTGCGATCATTTCTGTAATGAGACCACCTCTACAAAAAATCAAACCTTTCATGAACAGAAATAAAAATAATAATTTGATACGTGATGTTAATATCGTACTACACATCTGTTCCTCTAAAGTAACCACCTCTACTTAAAACCAAAGAAGGTGGTCGTCTTAGCCAAGTTTTACTGTACATTTTTTGTAATCGATATAATGAAGATATAATTGAAGTTCTAATAATGATAATAGTCTGTGCTAACTTGGTGTAGTCAGTCAGCAACCTGACTTTTAACTTGTAAATCTTCTGCTGATCCACCTTGCTAATCGGACCAAACGATGTAGTGTAGTTTTTAAATTATTAATGTACCAACAAGTAGATCTAAACTCTTCGCAGTGATATAGATTAATAAAATAGACCAAGCTGTTCTCTTAAGAGCAACTCTGGTTTGTTACTATAAAATATGAGTAACTCTTGATCTACTAAACAAGTCACAAGGCATCATTGCATCATATAATTGTATTGGCAGACAGAGTTGTGATTACCCATTATCTCCATTAAGCTGTAACTAGTGAACTTGACTTGTAAGCTCTTTGCCTACTTCAAGAGTTTCTCTACTGCATCATATAGGCATCCTGCATCGTGCTCCTCTTTTCTAATAATAATAAAAGTTAAATTGATGTGTAGCAGGTTATCTATGGTTGTGCTTGGTTCTCTCTATTAGGTAGAGGTCGTAGATGTTGTATGGCATTCAAGGCCATTTCAAAAAATCTTTTTCCAAAATCAACTTGCTTGTGAAGTTATCATAGGCGTCGCGAGGAAGATGCAAAAAGGTAAGGTTAAAAATCTTTCTAGAAATCTAACAAGAAATTCTGACTAAATGACAAACACATTGATTGCTACTCGACCTATTGACCTCATTTCTGAAAAGGTGTCTTATGCCAACCGAGAAAATGTTGAATCCATGATACGGTTTGAATCTGAAAAACCTTATCCAATCAGGAAGTTTGGCCTACATACTGTCTTTATTTCATGCTGGAAATTCGGGCATGCTATCGTCTACCAGCTTAAATCTTGGTATTATGAAATTGAGTCTTCTGTCTATTATTATTCTGCATAGAAGTTTAGACCAAGAGGCTAAAGCATCTGTGCTTTTTCCTGAAATTAGTTTTCGTTTATTATGTTTGATTCCCTGTTCCGGCTGCCGGATTTCAAATCTCAAATCAATTACTAATAAAATAGTCTCAAATCTGGAGGAATAAGTTTGTCTAGACTGCATCAGGAATTGTGATGATCAAAAATTGAAACTTCTTCTGATCGCCAATAAAATAATAGAGATTTGAATGTGAGAGACAGTTAATTTTAAAGTTGAACAGAACACTCTTGGTGATTGATCTTGAATAGCAGAAGTTTACGTTGAGGGAGCGAACGAATTAGAGTTTTGTGCGACAAGGGGAATTCTTGATAAATATTATATTTTTAAATAAGTTAAGTAACTATCTTACGTTCTTCTTCAGTGTTTTGATAGAAAATAATTTTAGTTGTATGCGTGATTCGCAAACTATACATTATTTCGTAACAACTTTAATAATGTCATTAAAGATTGATTAGGAATGATACAGTTATAAACTTAGAACAGTGGAGCGTTATCAATAATTATCAATTAACTATCACTGTTACTTAATTGCTAGTTAAAAATAATTTTTTGTTTTCATTTAGAACTGGCTCATAATTAAAATTTATGATTTTTATCATTTAACAATTTTTACAGTTGCCATGCTGAAGAAAAGAGTACTCTGGAAACAATAGATATGAAGAAAAGAAGCTAACTTGTTTTTGTCTCTTTTTTTTGTCCCTAAAACGTAATTTGGTTGTGGTAAAGCAAAGAATCGTACGCCAACGAGGGTGTAGTCTGGTGGTCAATAGATGAGACGGAATGACACGAACCATGTACGACGCAGACGGTCTGTTACTTCCCGTGGATTGGCGCGGAAGGTCGACGTAGTATTGGAGGTAATCTAGACGTGAAGGTCCAAGTGGAGTTAGAGGCATTTCCCAATAATAATAATCTCTTTCTGATGAGAGCAGAAAACTAACCCGGTTGCTGTAGACGGTTCTTCTTCCAGTGGTAACATGATCCATAAACTCCAGTCAATACGGCAAACTGGAAAGTGGGCAAGGTACACTGCCATCTAACGTTCTCATCCGTTTGAAACACACATGAAACATGGTATCACAAGAAGAAGCCTGAAACTAAACATCCTGGTCAACTGATGGTAAAGTCGGCAGCGAACAGTGGCGTCTGAAGCGCCGACGTCAAAGATTCGTAGTCTAGTAAAAGCCGTGAACTGTTACTCGTAAAATATTGCTGTCAAAGAATTGTAGAGAGACGCTGTACCTAAGTTTCTAGCTTTGCTAGAGAACTCTTTATAGTTCCGCTTGGAACTTAAGTCGGCAGCCTAGAACTACGTAGTTAGGGCATCGTACACACGCGTGTCAAATCTTCCTGTCTTGCCGCTTACTGTTCTTCCATTATGAACTTTGTTTGTTCAAACCTAGAAACTCCATTAGAGCTACCATTGGAAACTGGAAAGACTTGTTTTGGTGATAATCGTACATAAGATCACAATGAGAACGAATGTCCCAAACAGCGTCTCTCAAGAATCCCCACTGGATTAACTTACTAAAACAATGGAAGGATCCTCACATACAGTGCCCCTATTTGAATTCCTCGATTTTAGAAACTAAAGCCCAAACACTTTTTCTGTGTCCCTTCTTCTACCAGATTGGGGATAATGACTCATAGTTCCTATTAAACCCTATTGGGATCATGTATTTAAAAAAACCATCACAATCGGCTCGGTTCTTTTCGAGATCTAAAAACCAAAGAGATCTAGTATAACAGAAAACAAGTATGGACAAAAAAAGGCCATTTTTGGTCCTTTGGCGACCTCCATTGAAATACTCCGGAAGAAACAACTACAAACAAATATGTATTGACCACAATAAATCTCATTTGAAAGGAAGAAAAGATTAAATTATCTGGAATTACTTTGAAAGACTGTACGTGCAAAGGCTGCTATCAACAGTTACTTTCTCACAACTTTGTGGTTGAAGAAAAATGTAAACCTTGCACCACATCTGTTACGTCTGATTGGTCCCATCTGGCTAAAATAAATGTCTGTAGATCTCAAAATATCTAGAATCTACGGCTTGTAATGATATCGTCGTCATTCGTAAGCTCTAATGGAGTAGTCATGTTTAAATCAATAGGATTCAGAAACAAATTATAGACGGTATTGAGTGTAATTACTAAAAAAATAGTCGTGAATCACTTTAAAGAAAAAAAAATATCGTTACTAGAAGAATCGCCTGCGAAATTTGGGCAACACGAAAAGTCTGGTTAGCCCAAGAGTTCTGGTTGGTCAAAATAGACAAATCTAAAGAGAAATTTTTATAGTCTCAAACAAATCCCAATATGAGTTGGCCTTATGATGGATTATTATTAACGCGTGTCTTCTAACCAAAATAAGAATTTACCTAAGTTATTTCAGATAATAGAAAGGAATTACGCCAAAACCATGACTGAAGCTATCAAAGCTGGACCAGTAAAGCAGCAACAAAAACTACAGCCAAGACACTCACGTTACCAGTTAGAAAGTTGAAAAAAGGGTAAGAGGAACTAATTAAAGAAAGGAGAAGTCCAGTTCTACTAGGTGATTCTAAAAAGTTAAAACTTTTTGGCCTGACCAAAAATGGAATTTGCAAATTTGCTTTTGAATGAACAGAGGCTAACGAAATAAACCAAGTTTTAAATAGAGAAAAGGAAAAAATTAGAAATGGTTCTAGAGTTTTCAGAAGACACACTTTGAGCTATTTCTGCGCAAGCCAAAGACGAGAACTTGATGACAAAAAATCGTACACAACCCTTCAAAAATAACTGCCCGAACAGGCAAGATACCAAAGATGCCGAAAGAGGGAGGAATGTAACAACAGCTATAGCCACGAGGAAAGGTGAGCAGTTTGTCCTAATCATCTCTCAAATCGGAATAGCTTCGGAATTATCACATGGAGTTCCTCGCAGGTCAACCAAAGGAATGGATAAATGGTTAATTGTTTGCTAAATAAGTTAAGAGTAGAAAATCTTGCTCTACCAGAAGACCATGTCGAGCTATACATTATTGAATGATGTGAAATGTAAGTTTCACAATCACAAAAGTAGAAGATGGATTCATAATCAGCCTGGAAAGTAGCGAGATCCCAGCAGGTAAAAATTAATTTTTTCTGATTGAATGTATTTCCCAGTTATGCTACTGATATGACCATGAAAGTCAAGAAACCAATTATGGATGTGTGGACAACAGTCAAAAACAAGGGATTTTTTCAAAAAATCTCTTCACCCCTCCAAAAAAAGTGAGAAGTTACCGTCTTGAGAAACAGATAGCCAATCAAATTTTGAGAATGAGGAGATTAGTGGTGGCTTCGCCAACAATACTTCCTGGGGCCGTACTTCAGGGAAGGAAAAAGTTCATATGATATAGCACCACTTCCCAAGTTAAGCACAAGAACAGGAAGAAGATTAAAGGGAGAAAAGCACCTAAAAATAAAAATACTTTAAAAAAAACGATTCTAGAGATAAAATATGGTAGTGAGCCTTTATCAGCAGCAAAAGTAAGACAATCTGGAAGAAATGTTGAGTCTTAGTCTTAGTCTCGGGAAAAAAACGCAATACATCCGAATCAAAGCTCAACTAGCATTTACAAGTGGTACACTTTCCTCTCTGTATCACATTCGATCATACTACAAAGAACTTTAATTATATAATGCAACTAGATATTTTGCACTCCCGTGAACCCTAGAAGCCATTTGCGTATATGGGCCACTTAGTTAAATGTTACTTTTCTATTTTTGTCTTCTATTACAAAACATTTTATTGTTTCTTCTTTGATCAATGATTAAAACCTCAGGTAAAAAGTTCCTTTTTTATACCCGTTCAAAATTCAATGTCTTAGACGTGCTGGTGTGACTTATTCATGTTAATTTTGACTAGGAGACCTGTATTAGTCATAAAATGAAACTCCTCGGTGAATAATCAAATTCAAATAAAGTTTAAGAATTGAAGCTTCTTCGAGTGTAGAGGCAGTAAAATCAAAATCAATGTGGCTTTCATAGCCTAAATAAAGAAATATAGAACGAGCACTTTTTTAGAAAACACTAGAAAGCGAACATAAAATAGCAATACGTGAAAACACAAAAACATTTATACGCATTGTAGGAAACATGAAATCCAATAAACTTTTCTTTCAGCAAAGAATTTCCTGCAATGACGTTTATAAATTAAAGCCATAACAAGAAGTCTAAAAACATTTCAATGGAGCTGATTCAGTAAATTCTACGAAAATTTCTTTTGTCTCTAGTAGCTAGGTAAATGTAATAGTGGTCAGGAAATAAATCAGATTTCACTCAAAATGGAAACACTTACTCATGGTAAAACCTATTTGGTGTATCATAAATGTTGTTACAAAACGTGACATGAAACAATCGAACGTGTAGTAATTGTTTATGTATAAGGACAAGAAGTGAAGGAAGAAAGCAGAAAAAGTGCGGAATGTAGAACAGAGCATAATTGCCGTGAAAATTAAATAACAAACAAGCATATAAGATTGTAAATATTTAATAACAGCCATAATGAGAGAACTGTAATAACGACATTACGTCAAAACAATTGAATTATTGTCCTGAATTATTTAAAAAGAAAGTGTAAACGTCTATAAAGACAAAAATACATAGGTTATAGAAAATCTGCATTTGAAAAACTCATTCTAACAAGTTGTTTGCTGGAGACTTCAATTCTAGATTAGAACGGAAACCCGATATTCCTCTTCCTTAAACTGTCAGTATGGATAATAATGAATTTTATTCAGTTATTTTTAAGTTTTAATCATACAGAGCGAAGATAATTACAAATAACATTTATATTTCGTTCCACATCTGCATTCGTAATAAACATCCTAGTGCTTGCAGTTATTTCTACGTATACGTGTAATGAGATGTTTTCTTAGATATGCAAAATAGCGTAAAAATTTAAAATAATTATATCGTTATACTTATAAATACTTTAATCAGAGAAGAAAGAACTAGTTGAGCACGTATAAACGAATACGAGAAATTCATAAACATCTTTGGTTAATTCATTTCAATTAATTTTTACTTCAGAACCCTTATTAACTTATTAATGCAGTAAATTAATGGGTACTTGCAGCTGTAAAATATGCGAATGAACCTAAAGAATCCTAATAGTCCTTTTTATAGTGCACCAACTCGATTAGATTGCAATCGAAACTGGAATTCTCGAGCCAAAACTGTTTTCCGTTCTAATTTACTGGAATCTACAAAATATTCTGTAATAAACGTTAGCAGGTATGACGTGTCACACCCATAATAATAATAAATCGCGACAGCCATGATTCTCTCGCGGAATGCGCAACATATTTCGCGAAGAACAGACCGTTACACCTGTAAAGCCTTTTGTACTTATAAGAAAAAAAAAGAGGAGAAAATAAATAAGCACGCTCCAAGGTCCCCAAAAAGGTCAGAATACCAAGCAAACTCGAAAAAATGTCGTAAATGCACACTGCAACTCCGACATAACAGTTATTAAAGTAAAAATACGATCATAAGACAAGCGGGCCGAACGTACGAGAGTAATGACCTTTTTTGAAACTTCCATTGTTTGTATGAGCCGTATTCGGCATACATAACCCATAATTAAGAGTAGAAGGGCCCCTTCTTTTAAACATTGTAGTATATTATGTATGTGTTGTTAAACGATGTTTACACTGACACAACGGAACTTAAATACTAAAACGTTTTTTACGAGTTTTTTGATTTACACCTCTGCTTGATGGGTATTTGCTAAACCTGCTCTGCAATTAGCATGTCAGAAGTTAGGAAGAAGTTTCGTGAATTATAAATAAGATTTGTGAATATTTTCAAGGTCACCGAGGAGGCGTACCACAGATTCCTTTTTGATCTTCCTTTTTATTAAAAAGAAATGTCTTAAAGAAAATATGCTAATGTATATTTTATAAGTTTGATGTTTTCTGATGTGCTGTTTCAGACATCTTGACACCTTTTTAATTTTAGTCAAACATATACCGTGTGTTTCAAGATATCATAGTTTGATTAATTATAAAAGCCAGAACTAATTCGTATGCGTGGGGAAACCCTATGTCGAAACAATTTTTAGATCTCTTCTGCTAGAACAAACAAAGTCTAAATTTAAATTCTTTTCTCCAATATAAGGATTCCTTTTAAATATAAGAATCTTGCTAATTCAATATCCACCAACTTAAAGATCAAAATGAAATATTTGCTTTAACTAAACTACTAGGACAGAGTGATCGCCATAGTATAAAGTCCTTTGAGCGAGCGATCTAGTTAGTAGCTAATGTTATCAATCAAAACTCATTAATTTTGGTTATCCTTTTGGCTCTTTATTTTACTCAACTCAAACCTACACTATATCGAAAAAATATTTTCTTTCGGTCTTGGTAATGTAATTTTAGCCCAGAAGATTGTAAACTAGTTACAGTAAAATTAACTGCTCTCCAAGATATTCTCAATTCGTTAAAGTTGGTTATTGAGTTTCTAGGAGTTATTGTTGGTAAGGTGGTAATTAAAAGCTCATAGCTGATTCAGCTAGCATTCCGTTAGAGTACGTACTACAGTGTACAGTAAAAAAGGTCGAGTAAATTTCAGTTTTACTTAGTTTAGCCCAAGATACTATCAGAGGTTTTTGTTAAGACATCTTTTCCAAAAAGACAAAACATTCGTTTGGCCAAGCAATGTATAGGAAACCAAATCGAAAGCTTTTAGTCCATGGGATATATGATTTCTGTAGGTCCGTTGTTGATAATAATCGACTGCTTGTTATGCAAAAGGCAACATAGTGTTTGGCTGATGAGTTGAGTCACCGCAAAACAATAATACTGAGATTCAACCGATGACGAAATCACATATAGTGATAAAATCCAATAAAATAGAATTCCGAAAAAAAAGAAATTTTGAAAATTGGTGGTCTGAAATTATTTATGACAGCATTTTCAAAGATTTCCAGATTTTCAAAAATTTCGATTGTAATAGACAATAAAAGTAATCTCAGTTGACTTACTTTCGGTATATCGTATGCATTGGATGGTCACCTAACATCCTAGCATAGAGTGCTACTTAAGTCAACATTGAGACTTTTGCACTTTTAATAAATATATGTACTACTGGTTTCGGTGGCTTCTTATGGTCAAAATCGCATTTTTGCGCATAACTGTCTTATTGTTAGTAAGTTTGTTATTTATAAATCCAGTAAGCGACTTTTATGAAACTAAAAATTAACGTTAGGGAATACCTGCAGAACTCATTTGAATTCAGTCAGCTGCTTTCACGTGCTCTAATTGCTTTCAAGTGTGCAAAATGTTAATTCTTACTGCATCACAGCGATTTATTCGAACAATTTTGAAAATTCAAAACCTATAGAAAGATCATTTCTCATGATTCTACAATGTTTTCTTTATTTATTTGAATGAAGGACACTAACAGCTGTAACCATTCCCCATAAGAATTCTGCAACCTACAATCTCATCGTAGACTTATTAAAAAATCTGGCATTTTTCGGGACTAGTTTTTCTTACATCAAAATGATGAATAACGTATTAGTTCTAAACTTCTTCCACTTGTCAACGTTCATTAAACAAACAAAACATCAACAAAAAGGTGCATTTGGCATTTGTTTTTTTTAAATTCCATCCGCTCACAAGTAGAAAAAACCTCTAACCTGCCATTTTTTTCATATCAATACAAATAAGGAACTTGACCCAATTTTTGCGTGCCGATTGTAATTTTTTGCCACGCCTAGTGTAAATAATATTAATTTTAAAACCCATAGAAAGAAATGCACAGAGTGTGGCAAAAGCCGCCCGTGTTAATAATAATATAAATAATGCAAATATGGTGTTCACGTTTTTAAACAAATTAATGAGGTTAGTGTCCGTGACATTGCGTAGGATTTAACAGGTCATATAAAATCTAGAATATGATCTTTTCATGCTCTATATTTTTTAAGACATTATTACACCTTCTTGTTTACTAAATACGTTTATTTCTTGTTTTTATTTCTCTTGCCTAATAACCTGATATTATAAGTGTCGCATGGATTTTTAACCTTCCAGTTATGTTTATCTAAAGCACACTTTACTTAAACCAGATATGCCCGCCCGCCTTGTTGCATTGTATAAAAAGCTAGTTTGCAAAAATATTCGAAGTGGTTTATAATAACAATCAATTCCTTTCTGCATTATTAAACTTGATTTTTCTTTAATTATAGTTTTTGATGTTAACACCACATATTTTGTTATTATCTTGATACGATAATAAATGAGGCAATAAACGAAGAAGATAGCTATAGCAAAAGGAAGAGGGTAATTTTCAAGTTGATTAGATAATTTTCCGAACTTCTTTAAACGCGTTTTAATTTTAGGGCTCGGGTATAATTTTAAATCATTTTCAAACCGACAGTCACTTTTTTTAATAGCATTCCACAGTTAAAACAACCCCAATTATGTCGAAAAAATAACCTGCATTTGAAAAATTGATACAAGAATTTGGTTGTCACAAACAATGTAATTTTAAAACAAAAAAAGTAGAAATAATTTTAGAAAGATACCAAAAGAGAAAAAAATTATACTTATCAATGTCAAAGCTTTTTTGTTTTGCCTTGACCTAATTTATTGTTTGGGGTCCCGATTCAATCATGTTCGTATAACCCTAAAAGGAATTTTAACTGTATGTTAGTTTATCTTTCACATTCATCAAACTCAGTATTAGAATATCTCTCGATAGGAGAAAAAACAATTGAATGATCATTTGTACCTATATATGTTTTTAATGTATTACTGATGAAGAGAGATGGTAAACAGAGCTGACCGTTTATTTGATTTATCTTTCTAATCTCCTGTCTTCATAAAAGTTGATTAAATAGAAGGAATAGAGAAAAGGAAAAAAATCAATCTAAAATGCAAATGTAGGGCACTGTAATAAAACGGATAAACAGTAAAATAATTTTCTTCCTCTTTTTAAAAGCAACAAGATAAAAAACAATTTCTTTACGATCTACAATAGAACGGCAGAGTAGACTTCGTTTCTCTGATTTCGTCTCTGTATGTTAGATTAAATACCACCAGTCTTTATTGCTTGCGAATAAAGAAAACAAAAATCTGATGATCTATAAACTCAATTGTAAGCGCAGATATTTAGATATTATGCTTTGGAATTGATAGTTATCTCTTTCTTGTCAAACAGTAGTGTGAGGTTAAATTCTAAACTCAGATTTTCGCTGTAATTACAGTATCCAATAAATTTTAATTGTTTTTTTACTTCTATAACAAAATGTCATGTTCAGAAGATTTTTCTCTTACTAAAGACAGCCATGAGGAACAATTATCAAATTAATAAAATAGAAATGTCATAACTGAAACAGTGTCACGTAGGATAACTTGCATACAATATCTTACAAAAACAGGATAAACGGTCTTAAATATATTGTAAAAAAATCTTGGGGGTGCCTTTTCTGGAATTCCTAGTGCCTTCGAAATTCGATAAAACTGAGATCTAGAACCCAAATATAGAGACATCCTGTATCTTTAGATACTTTTAAATTTCACGCGATGCAAAAATTGTCTGAACATGGTATTTTTATGACAGAGTTATACAGTGACTGACTGATTTTTGCATGCAAAATATACAGCAAGTATTCTTCAGGCTTTTTCTATTGGTGTAATATGGGCTAAAGATATTTTGTTACAATTCTACCAAATCCATGGGTGAAGAAAAAGCTTGACAAAGACAGAGCAACTATTGAAGTTGGAAACGCAAAATTTATTTTGAGCAATATCTAATGTCCCGTAGGATCTTCTGCTCAATATCAACAACAAATTATCAAGACTAGCCAAAGCCTAATTGTAGAATTATCAATTTCAGGGAACTAACATTAAATGTCTCGCAAGTCTTGAAGAGTTACCACTCGTCCATGTCCACAAGATCAGCTCTTGGGAACAAAAGTAAAGATATATCATGTTAGATTTGTTTTTGTCACGTTCCTTTCCAAAGTTTTTCTAAAAGCGTTAGATGACCTGTAGCTGGCTTTATTGGTTCAGTATGCATGAGATCCTATGGACAACGTTTTTGAAATGTTTTCAGATGGAATTCGAAACTGATTAAATTCGGACAGGCCAATATAAATAAAAACTTATGACGAATATACCCAGTGTTTTCAGATTACTGTGCCGCATAACAGTTGAAAAATGTTCTGCAAAATTACAAAAAGGGACAATTTGAACAAATGTGTAGAAAACACTGTATGTCAAAAAACACTGATTCTTCATTTGAACCATGGATGGTAGAAAAAACTGATGAAGACCGAGAAGGCAAAAATTCGTACTGGATAGAAGTCTAGCTTCAAAGAAGGACACGTGCACACTTAAGGGTGCTATTTCATACAACAAATTGAAGGTAGCTAAAAGCGAAAGTTTTGTCTTTGGGACTGATACTAGATATTCAAGAAAGAAGACCAAATACTTAGGGTTTATCTGTGGATGATGCTCAAGGTAACTTATTGATAAAACAGATATTGTTATAACATTCATTGTATCTACTAAATAGCTTTTGCTTACACATTTAATTTATACAGAAATGTATAGGAAGTTTTATATTTTATAAATCTTTGGAAATTTTGGCAATGCAACCAATGAACTCAAATTCTCACCGAAATCAGGTTTAGTTACGTGTTGATACATTCACTATCTCCTAGAATATTAAAACCAATCAACAACAATGAAAACTAGAAGAATTAAGTTTGGAGATCGCAACAAATAGAACAACCAAGAATTCAGTCAGTCAGTCAAGAATGTCAAGTCTAATAACTTATCTAGATTGGAAGAGACGACGTGGAGTTTCAAGCGACGCCACGGAAGAAGAATAGATTAGTTACGCATAAAATATGGGTAATTACCTACCTTGGATTACTAACGTAGAAGAATTACAAGGGATTACCAAAAACAAGTAGAATTAGGTATAAGTCAGAAAGCGATGAAATTAATCTTGAGCTAGTTACATATGTTCCTCCACCATCACCATCGTAGAAGGTAGGATACATACCTGAAAATAAAAAAAAGAGTAATTAATATATAGTTTTAGAAAAATCGAGAAAAGAAAGGTTAAAATAACTATTACGTTGGAGTTGCGCATTTTGGATGGTTTAGAAAGGATGCTACCATTTTTACTCGCATCATCTGACTTAGTGTAGAGCTAACTGTGAAATAGCTTTTCCCAATGAGTCTACCAAATATCTTATGACTTAGTAAGTAATGGTAAGACTATCAATACCAACAGCAAGACTTAACGGATATTATGCAGGATCTAGATTAAGATTTTATTTAGCTTTAGGCATAGTATACACTAATATCTGGTTAAAAGGTATTATAATAATAATAAACACTGCTTTATACTTAATTATATATTAGCTAAACGTTTCAAAACTGACAATTTTCTTCGTCAGTAGCAAAATTTAAAATTGTAAAATTATAAAAACTAAATTTTAAAAAACTAAACATAGTAGCTAGGTATTAAATGTGTATTGATTGTATCTTTTAACCAGATATTAGTGTATACTATTATTATCACATAAACAACAGCGAGTTAAAAGGATAAACTGAAATGCCTTAAACCAAGAAGATGTGCGAGATAAATATGCAGAAGAAGTACATAAGGGGTTGCCTATCTTGAGAGCAAGATGTACAAGTATGGGAAAAATATCGCAAACTATTAGGAAAGCTGCAGACAGAAATAAAAGTGAAGCCGAAAAGAAGGAAGAATGAATGTTTGACCAAGAGTGTGATAGGGAGATCAAAAAAAGAAGGAAACTAAGATTGCAAATGTTAAGAACAAAAACACCAGAAGATAGAGAAAGGTATTACGAAAAAACAAAAAAAAATGTAAGAAATTATGTAGGGATAAGAAGAGAAAAAACTACTTGGAAAAACTAATCGACATCAAAACTTACCACAATGATAGAGAAATCAGAAACTTTTACCAAGGAACGAAACGAATACGAAGAGGACACCAAGCAAAGACAGTGGGATTTAAAAACGTAAAAAGAGAGCTGATAATAGATGAAAACGAATTGGAAACATGTGGGAAAGTTATTTTCTGGTATTACTGAATAAAGACGAGGTCACAAATGAGGGCTTGCAAATCCAAAGCAACTCACAACAGATTGAGCAAGAAGATGAAAAGCAACCACCGGAACTAAAAGACGTTATGGAAGTTATAAAAAAATCTAAAAAACAACAAAAGTGAAGGAGGTGATGGAATGGTAGCAGAAGTAATAAAATACGGCGGAGAAGACCTAGCGGAAATAACATACCAGCTTATACGCAAAATATGGGCAGAAGAGAAAATGCCTATAGAATGGCGAGAAGCTATAATATGCACAATCCACAAAAAGAGAGTTCCGAAACTACAAAGGAATAGCGCTGTTGAACACAATGCACAAAATATTTGCCATGTGTTTAAAGAAAAAACTAACAACTGCAGAAGAAAATATAATTGGTGAATACCAGGCAGGATTTCGCAAAGGAAGAACTGTAGTTGACCAAATCAGCAATCAAGCTTATGGTAGTATACGACGACTGCAACTATTACATGCGTTACAAGAACTAGGAATAAATAGAAAACTAATCAATATGGTAGCAGTGACACTACAGCATACAAAAAATAACGTTACAGCCAATGTCAAATGAATTTGAAGTTAAATGTGGGCTTGGACAGGGCGACCCACTCTCTAGTTTAACTTGGCACTAGAAAAAGCCATCAGAGGCACCAAGGTACACATTAGAAAAGAACTATTATTCTACAAAAAACATCAATGTCTTGCATATGCGGACGACCTAGTTTTGATAACTAGAAGTAAGACATAATTAAAACAAATACAACGCGATTGGCAAAAATATCAAAACGCATGGGCCTAGAAATAAATCAAGAGAAAACTTGGACAAATCACGATATGGAAAATGGACACATCAGTATTAAAATAGATGAAGACAACATATTGCATTTCGAAGAGGTCGACCACTTTACATCTTAGGAGTATGTTTCACTAGGAACCCAGGAAATAAAGAAGAAATACAAGCGAGAATAGTAGATGTACCCACGCACTAAACGAACTAATAAGAAGCAAAATATTGTCAAGAAACGCAAAATTGAAAATGTATAAAACCATCCTGAGACCAATAGTGAGCTATACATGTGAAGTATGGGTAATGGATAAGCATGATGAGAATTCAATAGCAGCGTGGGAAAGGAAATATTACGAAGAATATATGGAGGAAAGAACGTGGACGGAAGGTAGGAAAGATGAACAAACCAGGAATTGCGAGACTTAATCAGGAACCCGGTATGATCGGAATAATTAAAGCACAGCGATTGCGTTGGATAGGGCACCTGATGAGGCAACCACAGGACCGAATTCCCAGAAGTATATTGGAGTGCAACTTTAGAGGCAAACGGCTACAAAGAAGACCAATAATCAAGTACGGAGGGATTGGGAATTGATAATTGGAAAAGAAAAGTAGAAGATAGAAGAGATCACACATGATATGACATATGAAATCCATATCAAAAGAAACATTTTTGTTAATAATGACAAAACAAAACCGTAAACTGACCGCCAATATTAAAATAAAAAGGATATTGAAGGTTAATTCAATTCTATTGAAACTTCTCTTAGGTTTTTCGATTGCAATAAGCAGCTTTTATTTGTATGTCAGAAGGACAATGTAAACCATTACACAAAAGATTTCTATGAGGCGGGTTGAAGCAGAAATGTATGAAGAAATGGAAAAATCAAGCACCGTTAACAGACGTTGTCTTTGGAAAGTTCTCAAAACAGTGTATTTAATGATACCTTACTTTCAAAGCGGAGCGTTAAATCAATACCAATTACATATTAAGCACGCGATTATTAACCACAAACACCTCCAATACAAACTATAAATGTCACAACTAAAATTCATTCATGAAATTCGAATTGTTTCTGAATTACTGATGTCTTAATGTAAGATTATTTATGGTATATTGATTTCCTTGCGGCTATGGATGGCGATTATACAATGACATATCACATATCCTGTTACCTTTTGTCCATAGTCTATTGCATCAATACTTGCTAAATGTAGGTAGGAAGCAGTTAGCCAATTTTTTATATCCCGTTGTGATAAGTGTCCATTAAAAATATTTTACTATAAAATATCAAAAATTATAACAACAGTCTTCTTGGTGCCTCTACGTGATTATACATTGTACTATACCCTATTCCTATTTATCGCATTGAGAAAAAAATGAAGCATAAAATTTTTCCTTTTGTCACGAGTAAGTGTTGAAGATCGTTAGTTAGTATTAAGAATATGTTTACTCTTAGAAGTTAATTAATTAAAGATTTTATTGTTATTAATGTTGTTAGATGCCATTATGATTTTCACCTTTGTTTTGTCTAATACTAATTATAAAGATCTCAATCGATTTAGATTCGCAACGCCAGAAAGTTTGTTTCCTAAACAATATTTATGTCCTAAATTGATGATCAATTCAATATCCGTCTGTTTGGATAATCTAATGCACAACAAAGAAATTAGAATAGATTATATGTTTGACTCTCGATATCTTTGTTATCGATTAGATATTTACACGTTATTTACACAAAGGGATGTAGGCGAAAAAGAAAGATGCGCATTAAATTGGATTGTGAACGTGATTTTTCCACATTTAAACGATTCTACGAAAAATCATTGCCAAAAGCAAATTAAAACCTTGAGATTCCATATTTTCATAATCTGGAAATTTTTTTAAGTTTTTCTTGTTGTTTGAAATGCAATTACAAGACGGTGTAATAAATTCCTTTAACGTCATAGCCTTGGATTTTAACCAAAGCGATTCTAATTAATCGCTAAACTATTATTTTCGATCGTTTAGGAGAATTTGTTCTTGTATTAATTTTCCAGAAGAATCAGCAGGAAGCTGATTATTGCTTGCGTTCTGCAATATTTATTTTATATAAATTAATGAACGTCATTAAAATTGGTTTAACCAGTTTTACATATTAATTGCATATCCTCATTTGTACTTAATGAATAAACAGAAGAACTTGCTGAATAAATTTAAATGTAAGAAAAATCGTAACAGATATATTAATCAAGTACTTAAATGCACTACAGGTACACGTATCGATATGTGGGTGGGCAGGGGTAAAATTTTAAAATGATAGCGGCCCACACAGGAGTCCTTGAGAACCCCCGTGATGAATTATTTCTTTTTGCTTAGGAAAACGTCACGTTTAAGAATTTATTACCAACTTAATTTTCTTCATTAAATTTATTTCAATTTTGCACAGAGTTCCAGTTGTAATTTAAAACCAAAAAGGAGGGTACTGAATATAAAATCTTAATAAATGTAAATTTTTTATGGATATCCCTAGAGGTTCGTTTGCGTATTCTGGGAGTGTTTTTATAATAATATTCAATAAATTATAAAACACGCCCGCTTGTGCATTTTATAATGAAGCTTAAAACAAAAGAAGAGAAAAATGTAAATGAAATTTTTAAGAATTCATTCACCTTCACTTTTTCTCCAGTGAATTTTTGTTGTTGTGTCTATCATCTCGTTTACGTGTGTATTTTATATTATGTATGTCTCTGGCAAAATTCAAAAGGATAGAGGAAACAAGCATGGTTGCTGATTATAACATTATAGAGCGTCACAAAATGCTGCACGCAACATTCAGCATCTCCTTTTATTTAAATATAGTTCAGGTATTACCATCTCTGTTCACACATATACATCTAATTTCCTTGCGTCTCTCGCGTATCTCCGTCACGCCTTTTGGGCACATTGTGTCAAAATTATTCCATACAATGGATTTCCGTTCTACATGGTTGCTGACTTAACGTTTGTTATTTAAAAAACGACCTTTGATATGCTTAGTTATTCGCTTATTTGGAGTTATCGTACTTCTCTTGATCTACACAAGGTCGTTGCAGTTTTTGAATGAAAACCAAGGCGATGTGATTGGAATATTTTGTCACGAATACAAGTTTTTTTTTGATACTCATTATATAGCTTTTGTTGGGAAAATTGGAAAAATTTCGTTCTCAAAAGTTGTATGGTAAATTATGTTAAAGCACGCAAACAAGTCATTTCTTTACACATGTTCATTTTTATCGATCCTATTTAGTTAGAGTTTGTTCACTTTGAAGTGTATAGAGAATTTCCATTTATTTCAAGTTCCAGGTACAAGAAATTAATTGAAACATAATTAAATGTTATTTTTTGGATAATTAACTTTTATGATGATAAATTATTTAATAGTAAACATAACAAATAACAAACGAGCAGAAAGAAAGCATTTATTGTTTTCATGATTTCATTGTAAACAGGAATATAATCGAAAATGGGTATTAAATTTTACGCCTAATTTATTCAATTCTGATTGGATTTTAACAATAAAGATAACTTTTTTATGAATAAAATAAGAATTATTATTGTGTATTCTCATTGAATTGAATTTTTAATTCTAGAGTTTATCAAGCAGCGGAAGATAACCATACGAGCCAATGATAAGCAATTAGAATTAAAACTAGGGTAACAACAACTGTTATCGATTAATTTGTTAAATTACAGTCTTGAAGTAACGGTTTTTCGAAATAATTACTTCATTACTTCAAATAGAACAAAACACTTGGTAGTAATCACAAACCATTAAAAGCAGAGTTCAATTAATCTTTTTCTAAAACTATCCACATAAACTGGCTTGATATCAGTAACTACGGGAGCAATTTAACAGAATAAACCGTTACTTTACATTCCTTAGTGGATCTTTAATCGATTCTATCCATCAATAATACTACCAATGACAAATAATGCGCTTTTATGTGATGCCTTTCAAGCCGCTCTAGTGCACTATTAACCTTAAAGACTACCACACGGTTTAATAACAATAAAGATCGTTGGACAGGAAATCGTGCCCGCTTCCAACTCTTCATGATCTATGTTGTTGATATACGAAGAAAATAGACACGTGGAAATATCACACTTTTTTTCCTTCTTTAAAAACAAGTTCAGAAAAAATTAAGGACAAGGTCGTCTTATTGTTTTAGATCGTTTATTATTCCAGTTTCTGATTTTAGATTTAATTTTCATGAAAAGCTTCATTTTCAAACACCTACGCTAGTTAAATAGAAATTGAGGGTGTTTTGATGAAAATATCATTTAAATTTTATAATTTGAGTTTCATTCGTAAAGACATTCATAAAGCAAATGAATGCAATCTTTAACGGTTCTTGTTGTTTCTGTTCTACTTAAAATTATCAGTAACTCCAAAGAACTGGAGGATTTATTAGAACCCGAAACTGGTTAGCACGTGCGTTGCCAGGTTAGTTCAGGTAGTATTGTGATTCAGTTGATTTGAAGAAATCGGCATACTAAAAGCTCTAACAGTATTCCGCAATCTCAGAAACTTACTCTACCCTCAATTAGAACAACATCATCATTTGCATACCAAACAACTACAAAAACAAAAGCTAAAAATCAAAATTAGACTTTTAATGCATTCTTGAAAGTGTCAGCTCGTATCAGTAAAATTAATAGAACTTTTCGAGTTTTGAGTACCTACGTCTTGTTACTAAAAGCGAAAACTATATGAAAATGGCACCTAGCCTTCTGTAAACACTCTTGGATATGTTATAACTCGGCTAAAGACGTTAAACATCTCCTTAACTTCAGCGATATTAAAATAAAAGAGTTCCCAGACTTTGTCGCAATTGCAGAAAAGAATCCGATAATTATAACACCAAACCTCTGAAACCAAGGTAAAAGCAGAAACTACCTCTATCTGAAATATCATTCTACAATCTTTAAGAGAGATTATGGAGCGTACTAAATCTTTGTAGCTTTGAGAAAAAAGATCAAGAACAATTAATAAAAGAGAAGATCAGAGTTAAATTTGATTTGAAACTACAGAAACCATAAAAATTCCAAATTCAGTATATCTTTCTGATGATTCATTTGTTCAAGCATTTAAGAATAATTAGAGGAAAAGCCTTTTAGACAAATCACGACGTGATTGAAGCTATTCAGCAGTGGGTGTGAATAAAAGTCAAGAACTTCTCCCGGCAAACATTTAGCACAAGTCATGCAAACCACTACGTTGACCAAAATGTTCGGTTTTACTACTAATTAAATAATAAAACAAAACTGGAGTCTTGTTATTCTTCTTGGCATGGTGGCCACCAATACAATTCCAACTACTAGGGGTTGGGCCCACTTTCGAAACTCCCATTGATAGCATGAATCACGAAGAAACTTGACCTTTCGAAAATTGCAATTAAAACTAAAAAATAGAAAAACTAAAAAAATAGCAGCGACGGCCAAACAGTTAGTCCGCCAAGATGGTAACTTTATGACTTGCTTGATCATTGACGTAAGAATCACGGCTACACGAACAATACTGATGGATTTTATGCGGCCTAAACGCCAATGAAGAGGTGGTAACAACTCGCTTTTTAGTAGAGCCAAGTGGCCAACCCTTAAATTGTCATGTAATTTTAGTTCACTTTTGTTGATGCTAAAGAGTATTAAAAGATATTCGCAATGGCAGCTAGACTAAAAGTGTTAACACTTATACGTTTTTGGTTAATTGCCAACAAGATAGACCGGTTTCAGGTAAGATGTTGAAAATCCGCACTTAAGGGACAAAAGGCTTGTGAATCTATGAATGACAAAAGATATTACAGTATGTTACAACCTGATTACCCACAGCTAAGCTTATTGGCTTATTTAGGAATTGAATGTCTTCATTGTTGTATTATGTACTTCGTATGCTATCATCTCTTGAACAGTGCAATGGACCATTTATTTAACTACGATAAACAGTATTTAATTTAAACTCTACCAGTGGCTGGTTGTTGGTTGAATCGAGTAGATCAGCAATTACCACCGCCGGTCCCAAGTCCAATTAAAGAGGAAGGTTCCTCGGGCAAGGCTAGCAACCTACCTGAGGGTAAAACAATAAATTGGCTCACAAAACTAAAAAAGCCTCGGATAATCGGACGGACTCACAGACGACGACCACAGCGAGGACAAGGAAAAAGAGATGGATAAAAACAAGGAATACTAGGAATAGCATCCTGGAACGTAACGTCCCTAAACAATAAAGACCAAGAAATAATATTAGAAATGAACAAGCACCGAATAAATATATGTGGAATCGGAGAAAAGAAGACGAAAGAGAAAGGAAACACAAGATATGGCAATCATATATGTATACTAATATACAGCGGTAAGAAACACGAAGATGGCGTTAAATAAGGAGTCGGTCTAATACTACACAAAAAATAGATGTCATGAATGTAAACCGAGAACTGCTCATTGACATGTGGGCACAAAATGGATTAAAAATCAACAATACATTTTGCCCCGATAAAGAACAGCATAGGTACGCCTTCGAAAACACGCAAGGACACAAGTTCGTGATCGACTACATTATAACTAATCGCAATATAAAACCAACGCAAATTTTAGAAGTACGGGTGCTTTACATCAGCAAACGTGGGCACTCAACATAATTTGGTAGTATATAAACTCAGAAGTAAAGTGCCTATCATAAAAAAGAAAAAATCACAATGTGCCAAAAGACTGAATATAGAGTCCTTAACCCATAACTCCACACAGCACCTATACCAACACAGATTAAAAAACAAGATTGCAATGCAGAGGATAGAAGATAATGACAAAACAAACACAGTACTTAAAAAGATATAAAACAACATCATATCTGCAGCACAAGAAGCACTAAGAGAAAGAAAAACCGATATTAACAACAGGAAAAACATTAAACCCTGATTTACACCGGAAGTTAAATCAATAGCAGAGGAAAAACAAAAAGCATTCATAGAATATAAAAATAATATAACCACTCGAGAACAATACATCACAATACGGAATAGGGTAAACATTGTAATAATGCAACGATATTAAACAACACTATTGGGAAAAGTTCTCTACTGATATGAAACATGATGTGTATGGCGGTCAAAAAAAAAGAAACGCAGCCGAAAGAAACCGGTTAGCGAATATGTTCAATTAACATCTATCAAACCAGAAAAATGAGTTACGTACTTCAGAAACCGGTACACCACTGACCACAGCACACAGCTGGAAGAAGAAGCACCGAATACATCATGTACCAATTAAATCAAGAGAAAAGATTCGACAAAGAAGAAATACATACAGCAATAAGGAAATTAAATTAGCAGAAGAAATCACAACGCTCTTCAACAAACTATACGACACAAAGACTATTCCAAATTAATTGGAAGGTCAGCATCACCATTCCTATACATAAAAAGGGATCAAAAATCGACCCAATAAGGAACTACCGAGGAATATGTCTACTACACAGTACGCTGAAGCTATTCACAAGAATTTTAACAATCAGAATAATGGAAAGGGTAACACTTAGTGAAGAACCCAATATATAGATCTACTATAGATGCTATAATTCATTATAAGACAAATAACAGAGAAAGCAATAGAATATGATAAGCCAGCGTATATGTGCTTTGTGGACTTAACACGGGCATTTGACAAGGTGCGCGTAACTACAATCCTCAAAAAGAATAACGTTGACCCCACAATAATAACCCTAATTAAACAAATGAATAACAGAACCAAAACCATAATGAATTGCCAGAGACTATTCTACTAGCCATAGACATAACACAAGGAGATAACTTAGGCCGCTGCTATTTAGTTTGATCAAGGATCAAATTATAGAAAAGACAAAGACAACTGGCAAAAGCTATAAATTACAAAACAAGGAAATCAAAATAATCTGTTACGCTGTCCTGCAGAGGATATTGTTTACTTTAGAAACGGTAGCAAATCACTACAATATGGAAATATCGATAAACAAGACAAAATCCCTAGTAGTAGCAAAAGATCCGATAAGACTCGCAGTCAACAATGAACAGGCTATGGAATTTAATTAACAGCAGGAATCTATAATAACGAAGCGACGAAAGCAGCAATGATTTCTGGGGCCCTACGCGACATCATATGGAGGAATAAATACATATCAATACAAAGCAAATCACGCATATACAAGACATGCGCAAGACCAGTGATGACTTACGGTGGAGAAACTCGAGCCGACACTACCAGGACGAAACGACTGCTAAAAGAACAATAGAGATGAAAACAATACCATCTATGAATGGTGTCACATTAAGGGATAGAATGAGAAATTAAGAACTAAGAGAGAGGTACGACATACAAGATGTGGCGAGATGGGTACGAGGAAGAAGAAGAGCGTGGAGGGATGATGTATACAGGATGAGAGAAGATAGGATGGTAAAGGTAGCAATGATGAATAAGCCACATACAACAAGACCGCGGGGTAGACCTCCAAAGCGCTGAAAATTAGAACAGAACAGAGTTAACTCTATCAGAAAAGAAAGAAGAAGAAACAGTATTTACATACAGTGTACTTCCGCAGAGGTTCGAGTTTACAGGGCTTTCTAAATACAAAAAAATGCTTTATCCTCAAAGGAAAGGGGCTTTTCAATTCTGAATGTTGCCCAAAAATTGGTGGAAATGCTTAGCAATGATTATTTTACGATAACAAGCAGGATAATGCCAGTTTTCAATATACAAGTTTTCATTTGAAAGATAAGCCTTTCTTCTAGTTATTGATCATCAGAGAGAATTCCCTCACAATATCAAACACAAGTACTTGAATTATTTTCATTAGGAAAGATGCCTGTTTTAATTTTAAGATTTTTTTTATTGTAGTGATGAGATTCTTGGTCATTGTTATATATGTTGATTGGGTATTTTGTGAAGGTTGATCATTTGAAAGTCAGATTCATTTAAAACGTTTATCGAAACTTTGACCGAATAAATGTTTTAAGTGAGTCTGACTTTCAATGACTACCTCTTACGAAATACCCAATCGACATTTATTTGGTTATTAAACAAATGAGACAACAGTGTTTGGTTGAAATTTTAAAATGCGGACAAAGCCCGATTTAGTACGTCTGAAGGAAAGCAAAATGCCGTGAGTCCTTATGGAGAACGAAGCTCAATACACGCCATCTAAGGTGACCTGTAGTAGGGTAAGGCTTCACTGTGGGCCAAGAAAGGTGGCCTAGTGAAGAGCTAAGCTTAACCATATAATCAGAAGATTAAAACAAGATTTTACTTATTGCTTAGCAAATGTTTGTTTTTGTTTGCTCAATACTACATATTACAATAGATGAAAGCTGTTAGATAAACAATGATTAATCTATTTTTTAAGTATGTTGAAATGAATAAACTTATATATTTGTAACATACTACAAGTTAATAAGGAGTATGACCATTGTCATAATGAAATAACAGTACGTTGATTCTTGTAACATTAAAATGAAAGGTGTAAGGTGTAGCATAATAGTATAATCAACAAATAATAAAATCGTAATTAATACTATGCAACAATTGCAAAGCTCAAGCAGTAATCGATGTTAGAAACAAATAATAATAATAATAGAACTGATACAATGTACTGTATGGTTACAATAGTGTTGTGTATGGCGTTTGTAATGAAATAATGGTTTTGGCAATATCGAAATTAGAAGGCTCGAGATGGTTGGGACATTCTAAACAGATTAGAAAGAATTTCTTGATGAAATAAGGTCTACCTAATATAAATGATGAAATTGTGCAAAGGAAAAGGAGATATAGTAACTATATAGGTAGATGTCAAGTTTAGACAAGGAGAAGTAAATTTGTCATTATTATAAAATAATTGAACTATTAGCCTTTTTATAGTTTGTTTGACATGTTGATCTATTGTTGTGTAATATTAACATAATGTACATCTTATACTGTCATAATCAAATACAATCACAAACAATACTTTACTGTCTAATTAAAATGTGTGTTATACAAAATAGTCTTTCTCTATATTTTATAATATTTAAAAAAAATAATATTGAAAAATAATATTGAACATTCTCGATAACTTCTTTATCTAACTACTTTCACAATCAAAAATTTCCCCACTTAATGAAGTTGGTACTCTTTTGTTTTTAAAACAATGACCGAATACGTACTTGCTTTGAACGCAACGTAGTGAATTAATCTTTCAATACAAAAAAAAGTAGAATTGACTTTCAGAAGTGTTTGTTTTCATTATTTCGTAACTTTAATCAGATTCTCTCTTTTTATACTACGAACGAGCGTCGTGTATATTATTTTAGACATTTAAAAGTTCAGTGACGTGCGTTAGTTCAACATTTTATAGTTGTCATCTTGGTCGTATAAATGAATGTATCGGTAATAAAATTGCGTATGTAATAAAAGATCAAATTTATCGTGTAGGATTTGGTAATTAAATTAGGGTATAAAAAAATTATGCAACTTCGTCGTTTGTTTATTAATAGAATTGATAGTATAGTAGTAATTTTAAAATTTTTATTAGTTTTGTTGTTTTAAAAACTACATTAGCACTCGGCTAATAAGGTATATTAAATTAGTATGCAATGTAAATTGTTTACGATAATTAACAAATATTACATGGTATAATTGCATTTCCTCGTTAGATACTGATAAGGAAGTTTCTCATCTTGGATTGACCCACGATTTGTGGGTTATTGAATCCTTTTTTTGCATTATTGAATATTGTGGATGATATATTAATATAGGAAAAAAAAAACTAATGTAAGTGATAAATACAATACGTGCATGCATGACCTCCTTTCATCTAATACATGAGTGCCCATTATTATAAAATGTAGAAATACGAGACGTTTGATTACAAATAACAGACACTCCTTATACATTTCATAAAAGATTAATCGGTAACACGGTCGAGTATTAGGTTTTAAGTACTTGAAGTGGATGCATTTGAATCATTAATAATAATGTAGTGGGCGTTGGTTGCTCTAATAAAATACAAATAATGCTCAGTTTATGCCTTCGCGTATACAGGTGTACACTTATAAACCTACGACAATTTATGTGCAAAAAGATCGTTCTCGCGACTACTTTGTAAATTCGCAACATACAATCCGTGACACTATAAACCTTCTTGCATAATCAAACGAACTTTTTTCTTTTCAAAGTCATCCTTACTCCGGAATTGGAAATGGCATTTAATAAAGATTCTTTTACAGTTAAATATGTGATATATATAAAAGTGCTAAATTGGATCGGAATTTTAAAAGCGTTCGCATTTTTCATTAACAGAAAAAAAATGTATATTCTATTACCATATATATTAATAGACTTTTTTGTTTGTAAACGAAGTAAGCGTTTTCAAAAAAGAGAACAAGCGTGTGTGCAAAGATCCCACGATACAAGTTATACATCTTTTATTTATTTTTCATAATTTTCTATAACTAGTTTATACGAATAAAATTTGAAATGGAAATGCCAATAACCAGGATTTATTTATTCATTTTATATTCTTCCATTTCAGAAGTTACTCTTAAAAAGATGAAGCAAACGGATTATTAATAATATTATTATTATTATTATTACTATTATTATTATTGGTACTGTATGCAATTCAAATAAGTTTGTTTTATTATTATTAAACTCGAGTTTATATATGTTAAAGAATGTGCTATTTATTATTACCACATGCCTACATTAGCTTGTATAATATCAGGAAATATCTTCAGGCTATAACACATAAGTAAATCTACTTTTAATTATACAGGACACTTAATAAAATACAACTTACATAGCCTTTAAAGACTGTATTGTATATAAGTGCCTGTTTTTTATGAATTCCCTGTAGAAGTAGTGAACTCAAAAGATAATCGATTCCATAACTTGTAAATAAAATCAGATTTTAGAATAAAAAATATTAAAATGTTACATATATATATATATAATGAGATTCAAAGAAAAACAGTTAATCGCATCTGAAAATATCATTGCTGGTCGCCAATCAACTTGGTATTTGTCACCTACAAACTAAACCAACGTCATCTTCTGTCTAGCCGTGCCTAAAAAGAAAACCACGTGTTTAAACACTTCATTTCTAACTTCAAATAAGGAATGTCAAAATGAGAGTACCATCCCAGTCTGATGGAATTAATATCTTCAGATACTACTAGTTCTAGTTCTATAGTCCTGGCCTTGTGATCGTAATATATTTGTCTTTGGACTATGGCGTGTAAATGTTCTCTCTCCCATTTATTATTTTCATTTCACTATCTTCCAGTACTTTTATATCTTACAATTGAGATGGTTTACCACCTTGCTGAATGAGATTCACTACGCTAAAAATAAAAAGTTGCAGCTGCAGAATCGCTTGGGATATAGGTGGAGTTGCGCTGATTTATTTATTTACGGAAACTTCTATTGATCATCTAATCTTGTTGAGTCTTTTCCAAAAGATCTGTCTCGTTTTCTGTGTTTTAGTTATTTTAGAGAGAGAATCGTCATTTTGATATGCGAGTCTTTCTGAGCTCAGTCGTTGAAATGAGTGATAGGTAGAGCGACCTATTCAGATATTGTCATCCTAATCTCCATTTCTCATTACCTTTCGCCTATCAAACGAGTGATTGGTAGGTTAGGCGATCTTGGAGTCATTTTTGCAGCACGTCCTCCATAGCCTGCGTTTCTCTTTGATTTCCATCAATTATTTAGGGAGATTGGTAGTACAATTAAGTGGCCACCTATGCAGATGTTGTCATCTTAACCTACACATCTAGTAGTTTCCATCAGAATGTGGATGATGAGGGTGATACCATGTAAGCAGACGATGTTCAGTTTTATGGTTGGAAGTTCATAAAGATGGAAATAGTCAATGTTCTATGAAATCTAATGGTCTAATCTTGCAATTAAAATACTTAAATTTGAAATGACCCCAAAACTTGATTTTCAGATTTCAGAAAATTGCTTAACTTGGTAAAAGTCTTTCTGAGAGTTTTGAACTAGTCATACGACTTGCTTCTTTAATTTTCATAGGATGTCATAGATACAGTAAGTACTCAGTTAGTTTAATAGTCTGGATTTATCCAATCTTAATATCTCTCAGGCAAAAACTATGGATTTCAATCAGGTAAGTGTTAGCTAACAGCTTTCGATAAAGACTGAAAAAAAAGTATAAAAAGAAAGAAGTCGTCAAACTAATCTAGAAAAGGTTAAACATGAAACAAAATGCATTTTGGACGTACTTTTGAGATGTAATAAACGAGATATAGAAATGTCACCAAAATCGGCTTGAATGCAAGTACGAGGGTTGCTATTTATATTTCTGGCCTTGGCAACACTGACTGTTTCCAGGCGTCAGCTGACATTTCCGGTGTAAACTTTACATTGTTGAACATAACCTCAACCACAACATTTTGTCATTTGAGTGCGATTAGTGTTGTTTGCAGTTAATTGAAAAGTGCATTCCCTAGTAAAAAATGGAATTGACCCGTGAACACTTTCGTGCAATTATTTTTCATAACTTTCAACGTGGATTATCACGACAAGAGTGCATCAATGAACTTAATACATTATATAACGATGAAGCTCCATCCTACAGCACTGTAAAAAACTGGTATAATGAATTCAAACGTGGCCGATGTTCACTCCAGGACGAAATCCGTGAAGGCCGTCCAAAATCTGTCGTTGTGCCTGAAAACATCGATGCTGTGCGTGAACTGATTAAACAAGATCGTCATGTGAGTTACCGTAAGATTGAGGCATCTTTGGGCATTAGTATGACTACCATCAACAAGATATTACATGATCATTTGGCCGTAAAAAAAATTTGTTCCCGTTGGATCCCGCATAACCTGACCAATGCTCAAAAGAAGGCTCGCGTCGACTGGTGCATTGAAATGTTGAAAAAATTTGCGAAAGGTGCATCAAAGGCTGTGTATAGCATCTGCAGGTGACGAATCATGGATCTACGGATATGACCCCGAAACAAAACAGCAATCAACTGTGTGGGTCTTTCAAGACGAGCCAAATCCAACAAAAGTTATTCGCGGAAGAAGCACATCGAAGCAAATGGTTGCCTGTTTTTTTTGGCATTACCGGTCATGTAGCAACAGTGGCGTTAGAGCAACGTAAGACGGTCAACTCTGAATGGTATACAACCATTTGTTTGCCAGAAGTCATTGGAGAAATTTGGAAAACTTCAAAGAAGAGGCGAATCATTCTTAATCATGACCATACAGCCCTGATTTGGCACCCAATGACTTCTTTTTATTCCCGTACATCAAAAACAAACTGCGTGGTCAATGATTTTCAACACCAGAAGAAGTCGTTTTTTGTTTCAAAACGCATATTTTGGAGCTGCCTCAAGCAGAGTGGAAAAAGTGCTTCGAAAATTAGTTCAAACGCATGGAAAAGTGTAGCAATCTTAATGGAGAATATTTTGAAAAACAATAAAACTAGTTTCGATCATAAATACTTGTTTTTTCATTATTAGGCCAGAAATATAAATAGCAACCCTCGTATATTTGAGAATATTACATAAACAAAATAAGTATAATAGAGCACAGTACGTGCTAAAATGATGTTATGTAAACTAAAGACCTACTAAATAGATTAATCATTGAAATACAGCGATATACGGAGTGCAAATGAATAACATCGACACTAATAGGGTAAATTCTTGGTGACCAGGGGAGTATTTTTTCAAATGGAATCTATGGTAGGTTGGTTTTAGTTGTGAAGTCATGGACTTTCAAAGTTGCGTGCAGACATTTCAACTTTTGGCTTTATCGTGATTATTTGTCAAGATAAAAAAAGTTTCTGTTGGTTTTTCTTTCAACGTTACGTGTCCCAGCTGCAGAATACACCTTGTATAGTTTGGAAATAAGTTTAGAACGTCCGGAAGGCAATTCCCTACAACTTGTCTAAACAAAGATTTTTGATATTTCGACAAAAAACGAAGATACAGCCAAAAGTTGTTATGCTTGACATTACTTTGAAAGCTGAGAACTCCGCAACTAAAACGACTCGACCGTAAGTTCCATTTGAAAAACTTGATCAGTTTCTCGGTATTATTTATTTACACTGTGTATAGTCTCTTTAGTATTGCGGCATAAGGTACTTACAATGCAGTATCATGATCCACTTAGCCACAACCTTAACGATTTCCTACAAAGCAAAAGACCTTAAGAAGATTTAGCACTCTTAGGATAATGAAGATGTAGATCAACCTGGTTTCTATGTAGCTCTCTTAAGAAGCTTTAATGGTGCGCGTAGACTGATCTGCGTTCGCATTTAGTATTCTTAAGAAGGTTAGGGGAGAGCGAAGTAGGATCATGGATAATCGCAGCTGATTCGTAAGAGCTCGTTGAGGGGGTTAATGGAGGGCGAAACTCAAACAAAGATGACCCAGGTCAGTGGTAACCGCAGGCTGTCGCTGTCAATTTTAAAAAGTTTAGGAAAAGAGGGGCGCCACGTTCGCTGTGGCGTGATGTCCAGCCATGTAAAATTACTGTAATTTAATTTTTTCGTAAACTTTATAATCTGCTGTGATCCAGAATTGCAATAATTCATTCTTTCTTCGCAAATTACTGCGAATTTCATTTTTATCATTTTTAATTTTACAATAATTTGCGAAAATTTGGGTAATCTAGCAAATCTTATATTGTAAACTGGGAGTAATTACGATAATTAATTCGGTAATTTACCAACATCACTATATGTTCCAGAAACAAACATCTAACTGCATTTTTTGGTGCTTTAGATTAGATCACAACATAGTTTCTTCTAACATGTAGAGAAATTGGAAACTGTGCCATGGTAATCTGTAATAAACTTGTTCACGAATTATGATCAAGAAATTAACAATTTAGGTAATACTACAAATAAATAAATTATCGTACTTGAACAAAAGCTGTTAATTTGAAAAGATATTTCAGTGGCATGCAACAGAATAGAAAACTGTTTTCAGTTTGACCAAAATCCCATATCCGTGTTCATCTCCCCGTCTACTAATGACTACATTTCAGGAAACTCCATATTACCTTGACCAGTCAATAATAGCTACTACAAAGTAATTAATGTAGAAAACAAATAATTAGCAGTACGTGAGCGATCGATTCTTCCACGATTTCTAATATTTTTCTCATGCTACTTATAAGACAATCTTATTTATCAATTAGCGAAAATCGATAGACTCATTTGTAGGTACAGTTACCATTCTCACGTTTACTGTTTATGAAAAAGCATTTTTATGTGAAAGCATTTATAGGATAATGAGCTTCAGGATTCATTCATACTTGAACAGTTAGTTCAATAAGAGAAAGTTAGTGAAACTATATACAAATTACCTATTTTAATTATATAATTTATTTAATAGTACAAACATATAAAAAAAGTATCTTGGCACAAAGGATTATATTTATTTAATTACAAGCATGTTTTGAGTTTATTGTTACATTAAATTACCGGAGTCGTAGTAAGTTTTCACTAATTGGCTAATTAGTTCTTATTTATCCATTATACAGAGAAATGTAATTATCAATAAACATAAGTTGTAATTAATCATGGTATTTAACCATGTTATTTGTCGTACCATAAGCAAAGAATGAGGTCAAAGTGTTGATTATTACTACAAAATGTTATTTAAAATATTTTCTTGTATATATAGAGTTATTTGATGTCGTTAATGTCAATAATGTTGAAACCGTTACATAGGCTAAATTAATCTTAAATTGATGCTCGCATGGGACCTAACATGGTTTTTCCTATGGTGATTTGTCACTCTCTTTTACACTGCTTTTTTCCATACTAACCTAAAAAGCTTTTTGCTACCCATTTTTCAAAATAAATAGTCCATTCACTAAATAAATTATTCTTTTTTTAATAACAACGCTATAAAAACGTCTAATTGAAATTAATCTACCTGATAATGAAATGCACAACAATTTTTATTTTAAATCTATTTGTTTTCACAACTTCTTCATCTTATCTCTTGAGGAAGTTTATATTTAAATGCAAACGTAATTTAGTAATTAGATTTTTAATTTTTTATGCGCCTATATTTACCGTTAGTGAAAATCGTAGGCATCATCCTGTATATTGTTCTAATAAGTGGGTACTCTTTATATTTTTGCATATAATTGTTTATTTAAATTTAAAATAATGCAAAACTTAGGTGTGTACTTTAAATAGCAGTTTTGAATAATAATAAGAACGTCATCTTAAAAACGATTCTTCTACATACCAGAATGAGTGGGATAATAATATTTACGACCTTTCTAACTGAAACCCGAGAAAAAATTAAAAGTAAGTACCTTTTTTTAAAATCCAATAAAGCCATTTAAAGTCTTTGACTTTCCAACGTTTTCACCTATTCATGAAATGTGATCATACTGTTTAAAGAAATAAAACTGCAGTGTATTTTATTGAAGTTAACTTTATTTCCTCGTAAAACGGAGAAAACGTCGTATTGAAAACAATTTCATTAACTGTAGAATAATTCAATTTGAAGCCTTTAGCAACGCTTTCTTCCTTCTTTACTGTTCCCTTACTCGAGATTACGTTATCCTTGTTAGATATTACACGGATTTTTTGGGTTTCAATAATGGGTTATTATAGACACGATGTTAGAAGGAAAATTAATAGGCAAACCAAGCCCATTCATGATTGCCTTAAAAAGGCATACGCTTTCTTTTGTAATTAATATTTCTTGTGCCTTATTAACGAACTTGCCCTCTGTTGGTGGTCTCATATGACTTTTTTTTTAATCAAGAAAACAGAGATATTCATCTTATACTCATTATCTAATATAATAGGAAAAAAATTGAACAGTTTCCGAACCAACCTACACCACGTCTAACGTAAGTTTTTCTAACCCGTAATAACCACTTTATTTCATGCACTTTAAATTGTTCAAAAACAAAAAGTAATAACTTCCAGAATAAAAAAAAACACTATCTAATCCTTACGTCATTATAACTGTACAATGGGACTACAGTTTTGACACTTTAACAAAAACAAATAAATCCGAACCATTCTTTTTTTCTATCTCTTGTTTTAAGTACAACTAAAAAGTTTTATTAAATTTAAAAAGTAGGTAGCAATATTCTATGTTATTGATTTTCCATTTATGTTCATTTTTAACAGTTATGTGAAATTATTAAAGGAGATGTTTGTTATTGTAATTAGTTTCGTTATTTTAACAGGAACTTCAGGAAAAAAAATTTACAGTTTTTCGTTATAATTTAATTTATGAGTTTAACTTATTTGTTCTTACGAGGTTTAGATGTTATTTGGAAGTTGGTGTTCTAAATATTTTGTTGACAAATAATAAATTCTATCGCGATATGTTTTTGGCGAAGGACCCAATTTGTTGGCGATTGAAGAGTCAAACCTCTACTTTTGGAAAAGTGCTCTGAATTCTATTCATATTCTTTTTTAAATTATGACATTTAATGAAATGACCTGTTTATAATGTTTATTATTATTATTCACAAACATTAACGGATTTATACTATTGTCTAAGAAGTTATCGATGTGTATCTGATGATAACAACGTATTATCATCGGTTTTTGTTTATTGATTTATTTAGTATTACAATTGATAAACAATTAAAATATGTTATTGACCGCAAAGTTATTTTCAGCATATGCTAAGGCGTAGATTAATCTATTTTTATGCATATTATTCATCTGTACAATATATTACACAATTCCGTGTCACCCTACTCGAATACACCTTCATGTAATAACAATAAGTATTCACTCACATGGATAGGCCAAAAATTAACAATGAAATCTCAAAAATGTAAAAACCAAGGCTTGCATCATCAAAGAAATTGACGTCGAAACAGTTTTGAAATCAGCTAATAAATGACTAAGATACATTTCTGTTTGTAGAAATCTTCTAGTTTCTTTGGATTATTAAATAGACCCTGATACGCACTATAAACTCACCTTAATCAAAAATCTAAGAATCTTCCAAAGTGAGAACTGCTGTAAGCTTAGTTTGGTTGTCTAAAAGAATGTATCCCAGTAAAAAAAAATGATTTTTGAATTATCTTAAAAATTCTGAAGCTTCAGGACTCTGAGCAACTGCACTATATCAGCCGAAATTTATGATTTCCTTATCTTTCATTGTGAGCCAAAGGCAAATCGGCTAGGAATCTTGATGTACATACACGGCACTACTATATGTATTACTATGGTATTAGTGGTATTATTTGTGGAACTAGTAGTGTTACTCTAGTCTCTGTCTTTGATGGTGATAATAACCTGTCATGGTCTAACAGCTACCCATATTCGATGAAATTCTAGGTAATTTTTTCAAAAAACAAAGAGCAGAAATAAAATCTTAATTGAAACAAGTTTCACGTTTATCATTTTATATTCCAGTAGCCTTAATTTCCAGAACTACTTTTAAATACTCCATTGCACTGCGGCAACTCTGTGCTGTCTTGCGCTGGTACCACGAGCGGGTCAGGCACAAGGCGCTCACGGCTTGGCTTCTCCAAATTATCTTAGAATAAATTTAATGTTGAAAAAGCATTAAAAACTATAAGCACGGCAAGGATAGAAAGGTGGGAAGTATTTGTTACAGCAATGTTTGTACTTTTCATCCCATAAAGGTAAACTTATAAAAATCTCATCATTAGGATTTCATTTATCTGGAGATTGCTCTGTTGATCGCCTTCATTAACCCTACTAAAAGAACTAAATACGGCACGAGTCTCATTCCGCCCTTCAAAAGAGCACTAGCAGCGACGCAACATCGGTCTTCGCCCAATTAACTTTCTAACTAAATATGAATACAGGTTAGGTTTCGCCCTTTACCAATCGGTAATATCCGGATCGTTTTAAATCCATCCCTTACCACTAATAAAACGAACTTTATCTCAACTTGCAGATCGTTTGAAAGTCACTCCCTTACTATTGCCAACAATCAAATGCTACTTTCCGTTTCGAAAATATAAACCAAATACAAGAACAAAAAAAAAACAAAAAACACTACTAACGGAGACATCGATAACAATAATAGACCATTGATGGATTGTCTGAAATCCACTTTCCTACCAAAGAAAAAAGTTTCATGTCGATTCATCCCCCGTTTTCGAATGGTAAAGAAACACTTCAGATGGATCAAAAGTACAAAAAGAATAATTCTTTGGACCAGCGTACCAAGTCGGATTATGAACATAATCGATCCTTATATTCAGATGGATCAAAAACTACAAAGAGAATAATTCTTTGGACCAGCGTACCAAGCCGGATTATGAACATAATCGATCCTTATATTCCGATGGATCAAAAAATACAAAAAGAATAATTCTTTGGACTACCGTACCAAGCCGGAAGAACACCCTTACTTAGATAGAGCATAAAGTAGAAAAAGAAAGATGAGACTGTGGACTGGTGTATTTGCAGTATTGATTAGAAAAAAGAATGTTTCGAACTGGTGTACCACACAGAAGCACCACCCTTCTGATCTGTTTAATTAGTCGTTTACCCC
The DNA here is from genome assembly GCA_011009095.1 of Ignelater luminosus. Taxonomy (NCBI): domain Eukaryota; kingdom Metazoa; phylum Arthropoda; class Insecta; order Coleoptera; family Elateridae; genus Ignelater; species Ignelater luminosus. The sequence goes on from VTPC01001015.1 coordinate 42,096, forward strand.
TCGTTGGAACAAGCGCTTTGAAAAAAACTATCATTACTATGAGAGTTGTATTTTTCATTTAATTCTTCTACAACCTCAAGAAGAAGCCGGTTCATAAAATATCCATAGAACGTCTTAGACAGATTCATATGGAAGTGTCCCAAAAATTCAAATCGTTTACAAATTCTGTATTATTATACTAGTGGCAATTTCATTAAAATCTTATACATTTCCAGCCCAACATATAAATATGCAAAATATACTCTGCGGTCTACATTCTTACTTATTATAGTTATGGTAAGGCGTTTCAAATCAATCAGTTTATCAGCTTATACGCGGAACAAGTTAAATTCTTGAAAATCAAAGTTAGAGGTAAAAGCTACAAAACAACGTTACCCGTATTGTTTTTTGCCAAGATTCTGTTAAAGTTCATCCTTGTTGTATTGAATCGAGATTTAGAATTGACACATTACAAATGACATAAAACCATAAAGGTAAAAAAAGAAGAAAGGCCAACAAACTCAACCTGAATCAGAAATATGCATGATAGTAGAGATGAGAAACAGTTACCATGTACCAAAGCATTAAAAAGAAAGAATACGAGAATTTAGAAATTAGATTCATTGCACAAACCTTAAAAGGCAAATGAAACAAAACTGTAACGATATTAAGATGAGTGTTATGTTGATAAACTCCTATGAAAAAAAATAAAGAAAGAACATAAATTCAATTGATGCCAATTAGTTTCGATAGTTATATAGTTCGTTTGGTAACGTATGGTAGCAGAAAAGATTCAAATCTGAACTAACAAGATGAATAGAGTTTACTCAGACGTTTAGCCACCATGGTATTCACAGTTCACAGCAGTCTAGATTTATAGGATCAAAGAAGACCGCAGCAGAAAATCAAGTAAGAACATGTAGGCTATTATAACAAAATTATCTTCAAAATTCAATTAAAATGGAAAGGAAAAATTACAGGTAGAGTGAAGCAGTCCAGTAGAAGATACCATTGAGACATTAAATTTTCAACAGTTGACTTACTGAAAAAAAAAAAAAGATTAAAGCAAAATAGAAACAGCAATGGAGACTGATTTTTTAAAACTAATTAATATCTAAGTAAACCAAAACTGCAAAAACAGAAGTCAGAACAATAAAATACCGCAATGGCATATTAAAAACTTTATTGCTTAAGATAAAATCAAGAGGTAAATTACTAGAGCTCCAATGTCAAGAAGTGTAAAAAGTGTTGCGTATTAATCTCATCAAATGCATGCAGTGTATGGGTAAAAAGTATGAAAATTACATCTATTACGTTAGAAGATAGGAGCTGAAGATGAAGAAGATCGAAGGAAGATCAAAATTCAGAAATGAGATAATAGAAAGATTCTGATCGTCACTGCAGCAGTTGCATACTCAGTCTTCTTGCTGTTTATTTTGATTGGTATCCTTCAATGTCTGACATTCAGCAGAAAGAATGAAGCTGCCTTTTATATGAAAATGATATATGGAATATACTTTTGAAGGCTAGCGGCTTTTTGAAACTTCCCTCTAAAATCCTTTAGGTGTTTCTGCGCATCTCAAACGCACAAAACCAATCCTTCAAATGAAAGAAATTCTATACAGAGTGAACTGTGCTTTCTAAGAGATTTTTCAGGCACGTAAGTCTTTTGACGCCTAAAAGCGGCAATAGAACTATATGGTATCTCGACACTATAGATTTGAGACTCTTAAAACTGTAATCTCCACGTCTCTTCCTTCCTCAGATAAAACATAATCCACCTTTTCAGAACAGAAGCGTTAGCAAGGTTTAAGTATGATAATAAAATAGTGATAATCGATAAAGAAATACTAAGTGACGCCTTTTTTCTATGTGAGTGGGGATAATATAGGGAGTAGTTTAGTTGCGATACCCACATATCAGAAATCGACTACTGATGCCAAGTCATCACGATAAGCTGGCATTTTTGTTATTCAGTTTTATTTTCTACAAAAAAATTATTTCTTCATTGAGCGTTTTTAATGATCAACATTAGCTACAATAAGTATTGTTTCAGATTTCCAATTAATTACGTACAATGGTAATAAAAACCTAAACGTTCATTTTGGTCATGTGTACTTTAAAATTCTAAACACGAACTGTCAGGGAAGCCTTTGGCGATTTTACGTTATCAAGGTAAATATTATAGAAATTAGTAAATTCTTCAAATAGTAGCTGTTTACAATAGTCTACTAGAAATTCTTTCTACAAATTTACCATAATCATTAGCAAAATAATTACTAATAAATGTTAAAGGTTTAGGAAAATTCTTTCTATTATAAGCAATATATGAAGCAATTATTTGAAAGATAATTTACCTTTAAAATGCAAAACATGAGAAGATTTCGGAGAAGTATTTAGAAAGTCATAAAATGCCATAGCGATTTCTTAGAAGAAATTCAAAATGTTTCAAAAGCTTCTCAAGAATGTACATAAAACCGTCGATTTCGATTTTCACAACCTTTTTTTCTCGATCCCACAAAATACCAAAATACAAATATCAGGAAACAGTTACAAACACATAATTTTGCACAGTAAAACAACTTGTAAAATGTTCACTTTTGAGGTATTATTACGCAAATAATTTCTTAATTTTTACACGGTACGTTATTTTATATAGATGCAATCAAATATGGAATTTATGAAATTTTATGGCTTATTTGTTTTACATTTTATTGCTAATTGTGCTTTTAACATGTGAAATTAACAAAGCGAGCTTGAACTCAGCACTACCGCATTTTACATCTAATAAAAAGGATTCTAATTGTTGCATTTGTTGTTGTCTAGCTTCTACTTATATTAATATTGGGCATGCTGTGTTTTCAGTTCATATACTCTGAAAGGAACTCGATTCAATAGGTAGAGGAGTGTACAGGTACAATAAATGAATTAATCAAAAGAAATTTGATTAATTACATAATATTTGTTTCCTAAGACGATTTTGGACAATTAATACAAAACTAGATTGTGTATATTTGGTTAAGAAATGATTTGCGACATTATTGATGCAAACGACTGTACCATATAAACATAAAAATTGTTTACAACCTTTAATTTAGTATTTTTGTAGAGTTTCGTGCACCCTCTAGCTTGCTGCATTAGTAAAATATGCACATCATACAATGTAAGCATGACACCACTCTTATTTCATGATTCATCACTATATTTGTTAAGTGAATTTTTTGTTGCAATTTTTTGTTGTTTGTTTCTTGCTAAAAGTAAAAATTCGACAAAAACACTCTTTGTTATGCCAGAATTTAAAATTAAAGATTCATAATAGCACCTTTCCACCTCTCTACTAATAAAAACATTTTGGAACTAACCTCTTTAATGCCATCTAGTCGTCCTAGACTCCGTGCTTGCCTTAATCCTATTTCAACTAGTTTCCTTCCTCTCCTTCTTCGTTCCAATATCCTGGGCTTTCTTGGTGTAATTGGTTCGTTATCTTCCGGATCAGAATGAACCTCCGGACAGTGATATGTATGTCTTCGTCTCGTATTAGGACTTGTTATACGCGTTATTAAATTATCGAACATTTTCATTTCACAGGCGATACCAAAATAATTTTTTTTTATTTCAACAATATTCGATTTTATATTTGAGAACAACTCGTATTCTTTAAAAACAGCATTGTTTCAGAAGAAATTTTCCGGAGCCATACAATAGGAAAATAAAAAAGTGATTTGCTCATAAACCTTTTTTTTTAATCTTGTTTTACTTCTCGATGATGTTGCAATCAGTTTTTTCACGCTTTAGTTATTTAATATTGGGAATTTAAATATTTATATTTGTACAGGTGTTTATAAACTTTTACCTACTAATACGGCACCGTGGTTCGCCTTGAAATTGTTTTAAGGTGTTATTGTTTAACCTGTGCGTGTGTTTTTTTATTATCTCTCGAGATACGTCGGGTTTTTTCTTGAAAGTTATACACCGACGTAAAACGAGATATGAATGACTTCACCTTGATTCTTTCTTTTATCAACAAACAATTATTAAGTTGATTGAAATATTTTTCTATTCTTGTTCTTGCATGTACATTAGATGTAATTAGTTCGATTTCTTCCCACCATTAGATGTATCTGAAAATAAAACAATCTGCATTAGTTTATTATTTATTAAGCAATGCTAGGGTTAATTTAACTGATTGATGAGTGTTGCCAATTTTTATAAATGACTTTTATGAAATATCAAATACCTTGAAGAGATATGAAGAGATTGGCGCGTTTATAATCTGAAATATCTCAGTAATAAAATCATGAACAATAGATTCTCTTCTAATTTAGTTTGTTATATTGATTTAAAAAGATACCGAGTGTTTCTCAATCTTAATAGTAGTACTTATTAATTTCAAGACACGATATAACGAGTATGGTAAGCTTGCCTATCCTTTAACATATATGCAAATATTTCTACATTCTCACGTGAGAAAATATTAAGCACAAGCTATAAACACCAGTGCAGTGCATATTTAGTTTACCACCCAATGATTCTATAGGTGTATCTATCTTTATAGCTCTCCCATATTTGATCACGATTGCTAAACTACGCCTAACCTATCGACGTTTTCTTCTTGCACTCATTTAGGAACTCAAAAGGATACAACAACTATGACAGTTTAGAAAGAATCGATTGTTATGTCAATAAAGGAAAAGGAACATCTCTCAAGTTCACAAAAATTAAAAAATAATCCATTTTGAATCTGATAGGATATTCCCCATTAAGCGACTTGCTTTTCAGAGGACCAAGTGCACTCCTTCACGCACTACTTGATTATCATCATCACAAAGATCCAGATCTTCAAACGTCTGACTTACCGAATACATTGCATCTCAGCCTCTTTGGTTTATTAATAACAATAATGTGGATGTAACCAAGATATTTCTCCAAAAGTTGCTACCTTCTAATAACCCAAACAGGTTAGGTACCATCTTTTTTTTAATGAAGTACTGGCTATCTCGGTAATACACAGTGATAGTTTTCTCGTTTTGCTACTATAACTTTAAAGTTTAAACACACTACTCATATGCACCCCAATATCTTGTACTACAATAAGAACTGCAATAGCAAAATCTCTTAACAATCTCTGAATAATTAAGTTCTGATACACATTGGACAAGGTATCAATAATAATTGAAGATTTTTAGAAATCTCAAAGGTTTTAATATTTTAAAACAGCCCAAACCTGTCAAAAATCAATTAAGTTAAAGTACAAACAGAGAGATGTTATAGTGAAGAATCTAGAAGTCGACCTGTGGACGATACAATTATTGTAACTGTGTCCAAAAGTTTTCTTAGACCAAGAAAATAACTACTACCTTGCCAAAGAAAGCAATCGGATTTACAGGTATTTTTCTCAAGAACAGAGTCGCAGTATTTATAAATTTTTATCACACAAGAGCAACCATCAAAATGACAAAGAAACAAAATACTACAAGAAAAAAATGCTCACAATCAAATTAACAAAGTACTCCATATTACAAGAACAGTCAATAGCGTATTACCTCACAACCTCGCGTTCTAGAAACATAATTATACAACGATAGTCAAGAGAATGTTGATTCTTAAAACCTTCTTTTAAAGATTAGCACCTAAAGAACTCGCATTGTGTTTTAAAAGGTATAACAACACGTTTCATTGCACCCATGCCTACAGGAAGGGCCGGCTGAAGAGCGGGGTTTGCGGGGCAACTGCCCAGGGCCCCGCGCCTTGAGAGAAAAATAATTAATTCTTTGCGTCAATATGTCTAGAACAAATAAAATTTCTAATTCTTTCTAAATATTTAAAATAAACAAATTAGGCTATGTCTGAAAAAGCAGTATGTTTCTTCTTTTTTTATTTTAAGGGCTCCGCAAAGTTTTGCTGCCCTAGGCCCCGCAAAGTTTTGCTGCCCTGGGCCCCGCAAAACTTCCAGCCGGTCCTGCCTACAGGAATGCAATAGACGCAATAAAGCAACGCCAAAACATCCTGTATGGAAAGACAAGAAAGATATCTTGAACAGAAACAGGTAGTAAGGGGCATAGTGCCCTGTACAGAAACATCTCAAGAAGCTGTAACAGAGCTAATGCAAACAAGAGTAACACAACAATCTTAGTGGGAGTTGCAGGAGCAAATTGCTACAGGTTCTACACGATTTAAAAACTCATCTTAAGGAAGCAGTAAAGATAAATAGCAATGTAATACCAGTTTGTAAGTCCGTTCCAGGTTACCAAATTCATAATGTGTTCCCTAGCTTCGTAATGCAGATAGCCAAAAGTGAAAAAGAATCAACTATTCAGCATAACTTTTAAAGAGTCGAGCACCGTAGCGAAGCGATTTTGAAAAGATTATCTAGATTTCTTTCTTCTTTGCGAAATACGTAGCAGAATTGAGCAAGCAGAGTGATATCTAATTAATGCGATTTATTGGTCGTCAACTATGTTTGAAAAGACGTCAAAATGGCATAGCTCAAAGACGTCATATAGGAAAGTGAAGAAGACGTTATTTAAATGCCTTTTGACGTCACAGAAAATGAAACAATACATAACGCCTTATACCAGTTCGTCAATTGCATTCGGGAATTGTATCGGTATGTGCAACAGGTGGTAAAAAATTAAATTGGGCTATACAAAATTCATCAACCAGATGGAAATATCACAGACCTAGGAATCACGTCAGTACATAACAATGCGTTAAATTGTTGTTTGACAGTTTGACGATGTTACAGAATAATCTATAAAAACTTGTATACGAATGTAAGTTCAAATCTTTCATTGCACTTTTTCGTTTTGCGCTTCGTTGTCACACATGATGAATTTGCTATAGACAGTATCTCAATAACCTTCTTCATCAATATCTTAAAGTTCTAATATTAGTGGCAAAACAGTCACAACTTCTTGTATCGTTTCCGGGTTTATCAGTTACATTACCCGTATGATTATGGTTGTTCCGGAGTTTTATTTTATAGATTAGATTAATGCCTATCGTTTATCAGTTCTTGACCCGTACCATTTACCATACATCAGCTGATTGTCAAATGGTGACGGGTAAAATTTTCGTAAACGCCTACAAATGTCATTTATTTGGATTCGACAAACCATGCTCAATTAAACACATGAATTCGACGTCATTTTCCTCTCTGGGAAGTTGCAACATGCAGTTGGAGACAATACTGCACTGTTGTTATCTACATAGAGAGATAAAAGCTACTGTTCCACAGGTGATATTTAAGGCACCCTAGTGTGCAACGTTGCAAATGCTATAGCACATATACAGCTTTTTGCATAAATAATGTCGCAGTACATTCTCTTAATGAATGAATTGATCAAATACACGAAATCTGATTTAGCATTAATTACATAAAATTTGTTTCTTAAGGGCCCATAAAACGACTTTGGATAATTAATATGAAATTATAGTTCGTATATTTAGTTAATTGCTTCAATAAAGAAATGATTTGCGACATTATTTATGCAAAAAACTGTACGTTGCATTATAATTGAGCACGATATAAATTATCTATTTATTCTTAAAAAACAATTAGCGTCATGAAATATCAATTTTCTTATTTTCTGGACACTTTATAATAACAAATTTTAATTATAAAATACTAAACAATCATAACAAAAATTTTATGTGCGCTTACTCTATATTGAGTTGTAAAGTTTTAGAAATTCTGTCGACCATTATAAGTAAGATAAGATGATGATGATGCTCCCTCACGGTTGATGATTCTGGGGCTGGTTAAGGGGATCTAGTGAAGTACGGGTAGGTCTTCTTATAAAGAAACGTAAATTAGCCGACTTTCGCTGCATTTAGGATTTAAATGAGAATATGGTTAGTTCGACAATGCTATACAGAATAAAGTTTTATCTTCTAAGCTTCTAAAAGAAATCAAGAAGCGAACTCATTTAGATTTTATTTTTTGTTTTAGATAAACATTATTAAAATGCATGACAGTTACACTTTCATTTTTATTTCATTCTACTTTAGTAAAAGGTTTCAAAATATAGGTTGTATATTAATATGTTTATACGCATTAGTAATAATGTCAAAATTACCTGGGAAGTCTATTAATCGGATTACACAACACGCTGTATATCGTATATCAATCACGTTTACAGTTTGAGAAATTAGATGAAATTATAGGAACAGTAATAAGATACGAATGCATGATAGAAGTAGATTTAATGTTTCATTAAAAATTTGCAATTCCCATCTCAAAAATAATAACAGGAAATGTGATAATTATCAGACGGCCGTCTTCGTGCAGAATCTTGCAGCAATAACAGCAGCATACAACGTGTTATCTTCCAACACGTTACAAACATTCCGAGAAATGCGCCATTTTGTTCTGTTTACATACAATTGGTTAGTAAAAAAATTCTCTAGCAAATTGCTTCAGCGGAACGTAATTTACACGTGTTTGTCTTCGGGCAAATTTGAATTTTAAATCCCAATGTCGCTGTTTAGATGTGTACGTATACGTGCGACCGACGTTGCACATTTTATATGAGAGTAAAATACACAATTTTAATTTTTTTTCCATGTTTTACAAACGTTAAAGCGCTCGCGTATCCCCCTTACGTTATGTATATACAGAAACTTGAAAGTCAAAGAAGATTTTATTGCATCGTCCCAAAGTCGAAGATCAAGATTGCTCAGTCGGTTGGTATTCGACAGGTTTTTGAAGGTAGGCTAATTGGCGGAATTTAAGTTATTTTGAACCGAATCGTGATTAGCACACCTTACACAGGTCGACCTTGAGTATATTACACTTCGCATGCTAAAGCAATCAGTTAAAAACCGAAAAGTATACCTCGTCATAAATTATAATTGTCGAAAAATTGTAGCTACATTACATAACAACCCGCAAGAGTGTGTTACAGTTTTTTATGTCTCACGCTAATTATAAATATTGTGCGAAAATTTTCACTATTTCTTAAATGGGTTTGGAAATGAATGTGGGAGTTTTCTTTCTCTATTTACGTTTTAATATGACTAATTTATTACGATTTATGGTACATTTTTTTAGACTTTACACCTAGTACAATAACAATTAAAGGATCGCGATCGTTTTCTCATTATGAAAATTTTGTATGATTCATAGTGTATTATATTTTTCCTATTCACTACTTTAGAATTCATTACTTGTAAATGATTTCCTGTCTTCTTCCGTATATTATTCATTAAAATCAAGGAAGAATAAAATCTTATTTCCTTAATAAACCACTCCTCACTATTACATGATTCACAATTTTTCTCTTAACTAATTAGATTTGGAGAGAGCTATTAATGTAAATTTATGTTGTATTTGCACACTATTTATATTTAGAATTTGATTTAGACAAAACCCACCATGTTCTAGATGCATTCGTGTATTGACCACTTGTTGATACGAACACTGTTGTTTGACGTAAATTGAACTTTTATCTCTTAAAAGTATTTTTAGTAATCTGAGTATTTTTAAATATTACTACTGTTATGACGGCGAAAGGTGGTTACTATTTTTGAATCTTTGGCACGTATACTACCATTCAAATATTTACTACGCTATTTAATTTGGTTATATCAATGTCATCCATTGTTAAGCTTCTGTCGTAATTAATTACAAACATAAAAGGAAGTCAACTTGTTTGTTGCTTTATAGAGACATGTTAGAAAAATGTTTTTCTTCCTTTCTTCCCTTTATGTCGAAATTATGTTGCTTTCCTAAAGCTAATTCCCAACAAATGGGAATATTTTCCTTCTTCAAAAACAGACAAGTCAATAGATGCTCAGGAAGACAAATTTTTATACAATTTGCTTCCCTGATAACGGATAATGTTTGAATCGCAGATGGAAATAAATTCACCGTTGTAAACTAAGTATTCATTCACAGCACACCCTTTAATTCAAACAAATTACGCTAAGTCAAATGTTCATTCAATTTTAATAATTTGCCAACAGATTTAAAATAAAACAACCATTACCGTTGCAGATAAAATTCAAAATAAGTTTTTAATGTCTGTAACTGTATTTACGGTATTATAAAATAATTTATACTATTTATTTAATTTTTGTTAACTTTTTACGACAATGTTAGAATATAAATTCAACAAACATATGGGAGATAGACAAGAACAACCCTATAAGACATCTGCTAAAGAGATTTAATTGATAAAGCTAGCAAGGTTAGGAAAGTTCACTTGTAAATTGCCACATATAAAAGACGAGATTAGTATAGTTCAAGTACTTTATTAGAGAATTATTATCAAGATTTCATTTTTTAGCACGTGCTTTCTAGAAAATTGCCTACAGAATTTATAAAATGAAGAAAGTTCTTAACATCCTTTAGTTTGAATTGATTTTTCCTTAATATGGGATTTAAATATTAATTCATTAACGGATATTGTACTTTAAACAGAACAAACATCACATCATTCATAATTCATTCAGTAGATCTATGGCATGAAAGTGATGAAAGCGAAATCCTACAAAATTAGAATATTTTCTAAGAAAAAAATGAAAATCTGTTGATTTGAAAAGATGCCGCTATGCAAATAACGAGTGTCTAATAATGACTGTAAAAACATCGTTACTAGTGATTAGATGACTTTGCTCCTTAATAGAATGACTCATTTAGGTGTCCTTTCTGTCATCTTGTTAATGATTTAAGTCTATTATACTGTACTTACGACAATCTAATCCGGCTAGAGACAAGAAAAAAAAAACTAAGAAATCATCTGTTAAGTATAGATTAGTCATGAATTAAATTAATCTTTTCTATAAAACTTGGAAACAATTCTGATTGTAAGGAAAGTAAAATAAAAACCTCTTTAGTTATAACACCAATTTCTAGAAGTTTAGTGTGCAAATATGTAAAATCGCAGTCTCGGACTGCAGTTTCGGGCTTGTTGTGCCCTCATCAGCGAGACATAGCGGATTCTGCATACTTGCAAACCACAAGGGACTCGCAAGTACGCAGAATCGCAGTCCCGGACTGCAGTTTCGGGCTCGTTATGCCCTCATCAGCGAGACATAGCGATAAACTAAAATTCTCGATGTTGGTGTTATGTTATAAAAAAGTTTCCGCTGTCCTACGTTAAAAGTATTAAAAACTTGTTGCCATTCTACTGCCACAAGAATGGGTGAACATTCTAAACTTTTTTAAGAAATTGACTCATTCAAGTATGAACGTATGATGATTGAAAGTCACTATTTAGGTTTATCAAATTTGGATTTAACCTTCAGACTATAAAATAATGCAGATGCTTGTGCCACTAAATATTAAATGGTGGGCAACAACATATCTTAAAGACAATGAGACTCGGATTATACTCTGATAACTTTTTATTCCTTTTTTATTTTCATCTTTAATATGACGAAATAACTGTATTTTGTTTTTTTGCAATTTAACCTAGTTAGCGTTTAACATTTATCAAATAAATAGATCAACTTCAGGCCCTTTTTAGGACTGATTGCACCAACGACTTAATTGCCATCAACATTTATTGTAGATCAAAAAACCATCGTACTTTGCTAATGAGTTTTTTCTCACGAGTCAGTTCTGATAACTTCTTTGCGCTAAGTTCTCAGCAAGCTGAGTTTCGGCAGTGTCCTGACTTGGTGTACATTTCTTATTATGACAATAACTAACGGTTGAATTACTGAGTTTATCGAACACACCAAATAATGCAGTAAGTTTTTTGACTTTTCTAGTTTTCTCAGAGTTCAAAGAAAGTTTCTGCATAATTTACTGATTCAAGGTAAATCTACTCACCATCCCCACATCCCATCGTAACTGTAACTTGTATTATTGCCCGTTACTCAAAATAAGAGGTGTGATAAAATAAGCAACTTCTTTCCATCAATGGAATGAGCCATGGGTATTGACAATTTGTGTTCATAAGTATGATAGGATGGAAGGAGTCCTTGTAGAAGCAATTGGAGTCACAAGAAGCTAGTTAATAGGCTCACATGTCAATAAAAAAGCATCGTAAGAAATGTATGAAAAAAGAAATTTTGAATTATGTCAAGACACACGTTGTCTTCCTCAAAAACATGTAAGAATTGTGCAAGCATTAACTATCATAGCTTTTGATTAGATGATGCTTCTAATGTTATATTTGTGGTTCTATAGGATCCGGAATGAAGTTGCAAGCATTGATCATTGTTATATCTTCCGTTGATGAGTTCATAACAAGGTCGAAACGACTATCTGGACGTATGAAAGTTGATGCTTACACAATTTTTACATTTTTGGGGAAGTCAATGTCGGGTCTTTATATATACAGGTCGTTGAACAAATGCCATCTAATAAATTACTGCTTCTAGGAACAAACCAGATACGCCGAAAAGCCTTGTTTTGAAACGACTAAAAACTGTCTTTAATGCCACTTTGCAGATTTATGCTTATGTGGTTATTTCCATAACCCCAAAATTCACTTTTAGTTTTTTCTTATTACTCGTATTTCAACGGCAATGAAAGTTAATGCTCCGCAAAACACTTATGTTCCGTGAACTTGCAGGCATTGCACGAAATTATGAAAGATCGTCAGGAAGACTATAATGTTTTAATACAGGATATGCTCTCCCATAGCTTTATTATAGTTAGATTCATGACGCCTTATTTAAACAGGGTGTCCTTCAAATAGTCGCAGAAATTTTGAAACTTGTTTAGAAATTCCCAACAGAGCAAGAATTACCAATAATCATTTTTCAAGATTGCACGGTTTCCGAAATACAAGATGTTCAAGTTTCATCTAAAATCTCTTGTCTTCTTAATACCTTCGGAAACAACATCAGCGGAATGAGAATGAGATGGAGATGTTGGGTGCCAAGAGTGCGCCTTTTTAGAAAATTGGTGTGTGACAACAATTTTAAATCTACGGTTGACTAAGAGCCAAACAGGGCTGTTGTATGCATGCATAAGATGCATCATTTTCGAGTAAAAACGGATTTTTAGAAGTCCTGCAATAGTAACATTTAAGATTTCTTGTTCGTCCAATATCTTTGAACAGTATGTATTGACGAGCTGAATTTTTTGGGTGGAGATGAGGGGGGAGGGTTATAACCCAATTATTGCTAAAGTATCGTAAGTACTATTATAATATTATGCATCACCGAAATGCCACGCAGGCATAATGGATTGTGATTAGTTCCGTTTTCATCACGCAAAGAAATAAACAAATTGGGAGTAGTTTTAAGTGCCTGTTAGACAAAACAGTGACAAGACACATTAGATTAAAAGATGTCCTCAACATCTCCTCAACTTTACTATGGTATAAAAAATTTCTTTGACTATTTTATGATTTCCAGATCTTCCAGATTCTAGACATCCTCGCAGTAGAGATGAGTAATCATTATGTAATGTTTAACTACTTTCATTAATTGTTGCTTTTTGTGACATATCTTCTTTGACATTATCTGCATGTGTAAATCCCGTTTTCTATTTTGTACAACAAATATTTTAAAAACTAGCTCCTAGTCGCGTTTACTGAAATCTGAGTTTCCTAATGGATTGCTCTTTATTGTACCTTTTTTCCGAAAATGTCCTTAAGTAGTTTAGCCTAATTTACAATATTCAAATCTAGTTACAAGCTTGACATTTCCAACCTGTACAAAAAGGTAGCTCGATGTACTTCCTTCACAATAAAGATCGTAATAATGTCTTGCATATTTATATTCCTATTGGTTATTACAAATACATGCAGCGTTCAAGACAATTCAATGCCGATAAACATGCTTTCATATAGAAGCTGAGCTCTTCATTTGTAATATACAACTCCCTAAACTAATAGTTAACAATGTGAACAAAGGGAGTGATTCAGGTACAAGCCTCTGCAAGACGATTGACGGTTTTGGATTAAGCAATAATGAGTTTATGTGCCACTGTGAGTAGACCGAGTTTTAAATCTGAAATCTTCCAGAAATAAAACTGTCAATCAACATACCTAGGGGTTTGTTTTGATAGCGGCCAGAGACTCGCTGATCGAACTATAGGTATTTTGATATCCTCTGCTAGTAAGGGTGTGGGGGCAAAGATTGGCAGAAAATCTATGACTAAATAACTTTGTTATCTTTCAGGTTAGATGAATTGCAGTTCATTAGTACATAAGTAGGTTAATGAATTCTCTGTTACCGCATCACCACCTTTGGGATGTTTGACAAAAATCGATTTTAGGGCTTACCAGAGCTTTTGATGACTTTTTGCTTTGTGTTTACACTTTCATTCACTATGGCAAACCATTCAATTCAGGTTTCTTCAAACGTGCCCAATAGGTCAAAATTAGGATACACTTTAGCAGATTATCAGTTTATTTTTAATAAACGCTATATCAAGTTCGCGTGATGGACTGAATTTGGTCCAATGAGCTTGATTAATTCATTTCCTTACTATTTGCCTCTTTTGTTTTGTTTTGCATTCAGATCTTTTCCTGTACATAAATTACTTTCTTTTTCAACATCTAGTCCACAAAAGGGATTTACAATAGATTCTTTCGCATTTTAAAGTTTGCTATAAAATTGGACAATCACTGAAGGCTGTTGTTTTTATTTAGATTCTCCAAAACACTGGACGCAACAATTTAGAAACAAAAAATTCCATAGTTAAATGCATGGCAAGTGTAACAAACTAATGTTTTGTCGCCAAACTCTTAATATTATTTTCTGTTCTATCAGCTTGAAGTAAGAAACCTGCTGGTCAGTGTATTAAGGATCTTAAGTTTGGTGAGTGCTGCTAGAGTCTTTTGTTTCATATAATGGAATTTACGGTATTGATCGATGTAATTTGATCATTTCAATAAACAAAAATATTTTGTAAAGGAGAAATGTTTTTCGTCTTCAGACCAAACAGTAGTACAGTTAAACGTACCCAGCAGCTGCACGTGTTAATTTTGCAAAAAGTTCTAAAGAATGATCTTTTTTACCTTTCTGGCCAGAGGTTAAATCAATCACCAATTAAAAAAAGCAAAGTCCAAGTCAAATGGAAAGGTGTAGAACATAATTTTAAATTCGGCATTACTACCTGGGTTATATGTAAATTAAGTATAAGAACCTGTCTCTTCCCTGAAATTTAAAATGAAATTTACAATCTTCCAGTTTTTATACAAAGAAATAAAACGTACAAAAGAGCCGCTACTGCGCACATGCTTTTGTGTGTTAGCCGACTATTTTCGGAAAAGAAATAATTTTCATGTTTTTAGTGAAGAATTTCTAAAATTCGATTGAAACGGTAAGGATCAAGAATAATTAACTAAAGGTCAAATTGGAAATAAAATCTAACCACCCACAATCAAACCAAGACGAACACCTGTTAACTTACATTATAACAATTAATCAAAGTACAGGTAATTAATTGCTTGGTTTAATTTCAAACTCACTTTTATTGTAATTCATTTTCATGTTCGGTACATAAAAGGAATACCAAAACACAATATGACACCGTTGCTTAATTACTATTTAAAATGGAACACGATAAAAATCATCATCCATTTAATTCACTTGCGTAATGACCTCGATTTATCTAATTTATCTTCGTGGTGCATCACAGATGAAATGATGCAATAATAATTTTCATGATTCAAGTTTATGCGTGGTGCATTTGCAATATATGGTAGCAACATTTCTTCTTCTTTATCTGTAAACTCATTAAACCACGTCAGATGTTGATATTTTCAAAATTAGGTTCTCGTCAAAGCGTTCACTAATTAGGAATACTGCTTAAAAGATGCTAGCAAGTTAAATAATCACATAATTGGAAAAAAAATCCTGGGATTTCATAAATTCTGTTCTGTACAATTTATTTCAGTTTTGTAACTTTTAACCGGCTAATAAATTTGATGAAAAAAATCAGAAAGATCTTTAAATTGAATACTATATGTTACATGAAGAATTTGTTGTGTAATCAAGTAGCAAGCAATACAAAATAGTAGGCTGTAAAAGATGTTTTAAAACACCTGTTATTTGAAATTATTTAATCCTAAGTAAATACCAAAGTGGAATTTCGTAATGTTCGTACATAAATAGAAAGTAAGAATTTACAATATTTGTTGGCTGTAGTAGTACCTTTTCTAATTTTAAAAATTGAATATTTATGGTAAATTTTAAATTTGTTGACAAAAAAATATACACGACTGCTCATCTTTCTTACTACATATAAACTTCACTTTCACTACAGGATTATTAATAAAATACGAGAGGAGAATGAATTATCCTTGTCGTAGTAAAGTTACCTGAAATGAAGAAGAAAGTGCCAAAGCCGCGGGGGTTTTTGTATTTTGCTTTTGCTACAAAGTTATTAAGTTATTGTAAGGTTACGTAATGAGATTATACCGAGATACGATTGTAATTTCTTTATTGCATTGTGTCATAGCTTCGTTTTTATTCACAAAAGTTAATGATGTATTTTATTAAACGTCTAACAAAATAATTCAAATGTAGGCATTTTCCAATGTAACAATGGTTATTTACAAAACGGTGCTCCTACATATTTATTTAACGTTAAAAATAGATTAATCTAAAACTCTACAAAAAGAGTTACTGTAAAAATTATACATTGTTGGTATTACTTATTACGTGGTATCTCTTCTGGAAAATCTATTATTGTTAACAGCAGAAACAAAATAGGTGTTTTCATTAAGAAATTATTACGTTGGGCGCTTTGTTCATATTTTCTTAAGTAGGTTTTAAAATTATTAATTAATTAATTAATAAAAGGAACAATTAAAAGATCATGACTGTTAGGTTTGTAATTTTCAAGTTTTAATAATTCTAACTGAACATAATCGTAACTCTAGTAAAAGCTGCAATAATTTGCGTGGTCGACTAAAGAAATGCAAACTAATATGGTAGTAATTATATATGTAATTTCAATAAAAACAGAAAATTTCAAGGTTTTGCATGAATGATTCGGAAATCCGTTCTCTTAAAGACTTATAATTACAATTACTTTCTAGTTAAATCAGTTTAATAGTAACACAGTCTATGGTAGTCATCTGTTCCTTCTTCTTGTGGAAATGCTTTTTTCAATCCTGACTAATAAAAGCAATACTCTGCATTGTATGTATTGCATGGAAAAGAGATATTTCAAAAGAAAATGATTAAAGTCTATCAAGAAAGATTTCATGTAAAGGCGAGAAAAGTTCTCAAACAGACGATAATAATATGCCTTTTAATAAATAATACTATATACAGTACAATTCGATAGCTCATTTGATAGAGCCTTTATCCGGGCCAATGCTGTGGTTTCAATTCCCATATGAAATCTAATCTTTTTGTGAATCGCCCAAGATATTTATAGCTAATACAACCTGACAACGGTTAAATCTGCTTTCGTTTTCGTAACTAAGTATTATAGAATCAAAAGAAATGGCAAAAGCTCAGGATGAACTGGAAACGTTCAGTATTAAACGTGCTGATCCTGATTTAATAATATTTTTATGGTTCTGCTAATCTGGATCATAAAAGGTCTTAGAATTAAACATTTATTTTAAAGCGTACATACATTATTAGAACGTTTTGCTTTTGATAACATTACTCAATTAATTTCTGCAAGCAGAAAACATTAACGCTTTTAGAAAAAGCAAAATAACCAAGCCGAAATTAAAAGGTAAAGTGATGGAAACCTTCAGAGTTGTTACAAAATGGGCCAGGAAGAAGAAAAAGAAGAAGAAAAAGAAGAAGAAACTAACTAAAGTATATGCAATTTATTTAGACTTCAATAGTCCAAATAGTTCGATACTTTAGGGTTGGTGTGGTTTAATAAATCCGGATTATCGAGTCGTTACATGCTGCGTCTTCTTTTAACCCTCTAGGAGTAGAAATAAGATTGGGATCACTTTTGTTTGCCGACGAGTAGGGCTGCGCCATTCAATTCAACAAGCACTTGCGATGGCTCAAGGCCGGGCTTCGCCCTCCATTAGCCTTGTTAACAGAATAAAACCATTTCCCTACGATGCAACGGATAAATAGCAGAGTCACTGCCAACAATCAGAGTTTTACCTCGCTAGGACCGGCCTGGACAGCTTAGAAACTCATATAAAAAATATCTTGAAAATAAAAATCAACAAGCTTTCAGTTTGATAACGTTTCCTGTTTCTCCATTAGAATAATTCTAATAGTCGGTCATGCACGACGTCACAGCATCGGAAAGAGAGAGAGAAAGAGAGAGAAGAAACACACCAATGCGATCGCGTCACCGTATCGTCAGAGCTACGTAACAACAGTGGATGGAAAGAGAATTTTGTAAGTTTTTGCAATTAAAAGGATAAAAACTGTTGTATTACTTTCTGGAGAAAACTGGGCGTATTTTGATGAACGATATTCGAGACTTCTCAACGTAAAGAAGTCGACGTACACAGAGCTCATTCATAAAAGGACTTTCAAAAGGGTCCCTGAACTTTTGACAGCTGATTGTGTTTATGCTTCAGGTGATACAGTTGTCATTCTGCAACGTTTGTGTTTTGTCATAGCTATCATTTAAGTATGGAAAAGTACACGACTCAACAACATGTCGAAATTGTAAAAATTTATTATCAAAATTTGTCCTCGGTTCGTCAAACTTTCTGCAAGCTACGTGGACTTTATGGTCCACATAACCGTCACACCGAGAGCGCAACTAATAAAATAATCTTCAGCGACGAAGCGCATTTTAATGACTCCATTAACAATCAAAATTGTCGAATCTGGGTCGATGCCAACCCACAGCAGTTACAGGAGCTTCCTTTGTATTCAGAGAAACTCACAGTCTGGTGTGGATTTTGTCGGGCGGTGTCATCGGGCCGTACATCTTCTGAGACGCGAGAGGAAACCCGCTAAATGTTAAATGCGACGGGTATCGAGAGATGTTAACAATCCTTTTGGCCTCAATTGGATAATATGGACATAGAGGACATGTAGTTCAGGAAGACGGCGCAACGTGCCGCACCGCGGGTGACACAGTGCAGTTATTGAAGGAAAAGTTTCCTGGTCGCGTTATTTCGAGAAGAGGTGATATCACTTGGCCAGCAAGGTCGTGTGATTTAACGCCCTTAGACTTTTTTCTTTGGGGCTACAGTAAGTCTCTGGTCTATGCCAATAAGCCAGCAACAATTAACGACCTGGAAAACAACAACATTCAAACCATTGCTGAGATTCAGCCGGATTTGTGACAAAAAGTCATCGCAAATTGAGTCTCTCTGATCGGCTCCTGCAAACGATGTTGCGGAGGTCATTTGAACGATGTCATCTTTAAAACATAATCGCTTAGTTGCACAAAAATAATTTGATCATTGATCAAGTTGATCAATTGATTAGCCGACCTGATTGGATAAGTCTGAATATTTCACTACTTCTGATTGGTTAATCAACTGATCAAGTGGTTGATCAATCGATGAAGCATTTAACAAAGCTTTGTGCAACCCGGCCAATGTCATTGAATGTACTTTAATTAGCAATAAAGATTTTCGCTGTACCTCACATACAATTCTTTTAATTCGATTTTAAAAATTAGATAGATACGAGGGTTGCTATTTATATTTCTGGCCTTGGCAACACTGACTGTTTCCAGGCGTCAGCTGACATTTCCGGTGTAAACTTTACATTGTTGAACATAACCTCAACCACAACATTTTGTCATTTGAGTGCGATTAGTGTTGTTTGCAGTTAATTGAAAAGTGAATTCACTAATAAAAAATGGAATTGACCCGTGAACACTTTCGTGCAATTATTTTTCATAACTTTCGACGTGGATTATCACGACAAGAGTGCATCAATGAACTTAATACATTGTATAGCGATGAAGCTCCATCCTACAGCACTGTAAAAAACTAGTATAATGAATTCAAACGTGGCCGATGTTCACTCCAGGACGAAATCCGTGAAGGCCGTCCAAAATCTGTCGTTGTGCCTGAAAACATCGATGCTGTGCGTGAACTGATTAAACAAGATCGTCATGTGACATACCGTGAGATTGAGGCATCTTTGGGCATTAGTATGACTAGCATCAACCAGATATTACATGATCATTTGGCCGTAAAAAAAATTTGTTCCCGTTGGATCCCGCATAACCTGACCAATGCTCAAAAGAAGGCTCGCGTCGACTGGTGCATTGAAATGTTGAGAAAATTTGCGAAAGGTGCATCAAAGGCTGTGTATAACATCTGCACAGGTGACGAATCATGGATCTACGCATATGACCCCGAAACAAAACAGCAATCAACTGTGTGGGTCTTTCAAGACGAGCCAAATCCAACAAAAGTTGTTCGCGGAAGAAGCACATTGAGGCAAATGGTTGCCTGTTTCTTTGGCATTACCGGTCATATGGCAACAGTGGCGTTAGAGCAACGTAAGACGGTCAACTCTGAATGGTACACAACCATTTGAGAAATTCGGAAAACTTGAAAGAAGAGGCAAATCATTCTTCATCATGACAATGCAAGCTCTCACACCGCTGCTCAAACAATTGAATATTTAACCAGCCAGAAGGTCGAGTTGATGGGCCATCCACCATACAGCCCTGATTTGGCACCCAATGACTTCTTTTTATTCCCGTACATCAAAAACAAACTGCGTGGTCAACGATTTTCAACACCAGAAGAAGCCGTTTTTTGTTTCAAAACGCATATTTTGGAGCTGCCTCAAACAGAGTGGAAAAAGTGCTTCGAAAATTGGTTCAAACGCATGGAAAAGTGTATCAATCTTAATGGAGAATATTTTGAAAAACAATAAAACTAGTCTCGATCATAAATACTTGTTTTTTCATTGTTAGGCCAGAAATATAAATAGCAACCCTCGTATAGACTATGGTAGACGATCAAGTGTATCTGTTCAGGTAGATCGGTGTCGATTATTTCTATAATATTAGTAATGGTATCAATCGCTATGGTACCTCTTAAAAAAAAAAGATATCTATTAGGGCCTTAATAAGCTGCGCCAAAATATGGAGAATTGCAGACCTATGAGTATAAACCTGCTACTATGCTACGATAAGCAAAACTTTCTGTCGCTGACCATTTCGACCTAAAACAATCTGTAAAGTTATAATTTTCATCAAACCTAAGTTCTGTAAAGTTAGCATTTTGCTGTCTGCATTTATTGAGTACCTTATTGTTTCAGAGTTCGATTTTGCCTCTATCGGAGTCATCGTCATCTTTAGAACTCAGATCTTCAGCTAAATATCATTTCAAGTTAAACCGTTTTCATTGTTTGCACACTCATTCTCGATTCAGAAAGATGAACTAATGGTAATACAACAGGCAGAGCGATATTTGCACACACAGATTGGATTTTGCTTATTTTCGAACTGGACTTTAGTGGCTTTGAGTCACCTGCGGTATTCACAGTCGAGATAATCATTCTTGAGGAAGTTACGCACAAAAATGATACTTGTACAAGTACAAACAAAACGTCATTTTATCATTTATATTACTGAGACGAAATTATTTTGAAATGTTTACTCTGATAGTTATTTTGCACTATAACTAGACAGAAGAAAGTTGTGGGGCTTTCGGAAACGTATCCCAATCTATTTTCAGTTTTTCACTTATATGCTATATTGAGTATTTAATTAAATAAAAATCAAAAACTTAAGGAAGTACCTTTATTAACCTACTCAATACATACCTTAAGCTATGGATCTCCAATATACATGCTATATGTTTGTGCAATTGCAGCAACAGTAGGCTCAGTTCTGGGTTTCAGAATGGATGCGAGCTTAGGTATACATGGTGAACAAACTTTTGCATCTTTTCATTGAGGAGACTGAAGAATAATAAGAATCAAAAATTAAATATTTACGATTGGGAAAATCTTGTAAGCTCAAAATTTTACTGTTCTTGCATTTTTGTTTTAACATCGTAGTTATGAAACCTTCCTAGTTTTAAGTTGACTGAGTGTACTAAAACAATTAATTTAAACAATGTGTTGATTATAATATGCGGTTTTTCATCGCGCTGATCAATAGGAAAATTCGGAATTATTTTGTAGCACTGATATCTTTAAACTTAAACTAATGAGGTTTAAATCAATGGTGTTCGTGCGTTTGTTTAATTAAAGGTGCTAGATAAATCCCTATTGTATGTCTCATACGTTACACTAACCCTACATAAAGTAGAGCCGTGCTGATGATGATTGAAACAAGGCATGATACTTATCACTAGTTAGGTACATACTGCTTTAATAAAATGGTAAAACATCTTAGCGATTTAAATGTTTTGTTGTTTCATTTTGGGGTTAGCTTTATGACAATTACCAACCAGGTTTTATACTAGAAATGGAACGGCAAAAAAGAACCATTATAAGGGGCCCTGTAATTAAGCAATCAAGTGGAAGAAAATATGTTTATTTTTTAAAAATCATGCAATAGATTTTATCGACATTTCAATTTTTGAAACAGAAACAACATAAATAGCAAAACCTTCTTCAGGTATCAAAGCTGTTTTAGAAGTTTAAAAATAGAGACAAGAAACCTTCAAAAAAATATCAATTTTCCTATTATCGGATAGAAAAAGCGAGAGAATTTATTCAATAATTACCAGCATCAAACAAGTTTTTATATTTTCCCTAAAATATAATTTTTATAAATTGTATTCAAACCGAAACGATAAGAAATTATAATTAATTGATTATGACAAAACAAAAGTTCTTCTCGTGCTCGTTTGACCAGCGGCTAAATGTCCAAGAATCAGGATGGCAAGAGGCTCCAAAGCTAAACTTGATCCAAACACCGAAGATATGACACGCAAGTCCACACTGCATTCCATTATAACGGCCACATGCACGTTTTCCTTATACACAAACTACACCTGTCTCTCTCTTAACGTTTAATTCCTACAAAAGAAGGGATCTTTCAGAGATTATAACATATGTCAGTATGGAATTTTATTACACGGAGGGTTGAGTCAGAGATTTCTTTTTTCTACCTACCCGGGATTTTGGGTAATGCACTTTTTATCTTGATCTCCTTCAGAAAAGACAAGAAACACACGCGGTCTCTGATAATCACGGTTGGATGAACGTTTGGTAGTTGCTCACAGCGGGTGGCTTTAAAATTGGGTTTTATTTATAAAGACTTGAAACTTTTTGCTTTTATTTTTTTCATGTGTTATGATGAGTTTGTATGGTCATATTCAAAAGATGCATCTGATGTCATAAATCACCCGAGAGTTATATGCAAGACGTGTAATATTTACTTTCATTTTTTTTACTTATGAAGATACACATGCTCGTTATTCATACCACCACAGCGAATTCCTCAACTTAACTAATTAGGGTAATGATATTCTAAAATCTAAAAACATCTGCTACTAGTCTAGTATAGGGGGTATTAGTGTTACATGAATAGAATTATCTTTTTATTCTATTCCCACATTAGGGATAATTGAGGCGAGTTGAAGAAGCACACACATACAGAAACATACTTGAGCAATTTCAAAAATTGCTTCATTACCATCCATCAAAAGTCGATCTGTACAAAAAGCAAGCCTAATTTTTAATGACGCCAATATCTGTTGGTCACGAGACCGTAGCCGACAGACGCCCATTCTTCCAAATCTCTCGGACTCTAACAAAAACAGTTAATAACATTGTGTACTAACATGAGATATCCTTTTCTTACAGGTCTAGACGTAATAACACACCGGAAAAATTAGAGTAAGCGTACACAACATTCCTTTTATTGCCTCAATTGAAAATATCTATTCCAGACAGGAGACAGGACGATAAGAAGGACTGACTGGCTACTGTTAAGATAAATATTTGAAAAGATAACACGCTGAGAGGGATATCAGATATTAGTTTTACAAGTCGTTTTAAAAACGTTAGAAATTATGTAAGAATGTTCTTTGTCAAAAAAATCAAAACAAAATTGGACAATAGACATTATTGTCGTACATACATAATGCTTATACTTGTGCTAATTTGTAATAAAAAAACTTTCGAATGCAATAGATTACGTATGCACAAACCTTATAAATATTACCAATTCAGTTATCTAACAAGAGAAGTAAGAAAAAAAAACAGAAAACGAAGATAATTGGGCCGTTAATAAAAATAGCTTTCAATTAGTAGAATGTAAGTCAATTAAATTGCACAAAAACACCGACTGTTTACATCAAACAGTCAAATGAAGTGTATAATTGTAAACAAGTCGTATAATTACTGCACGGAATTATATAATAAAACCAATTAGCGAATTCCAAAGGATGATAAATCATTTCCAAATGGGGAAAAAATAAGGAAAAAAATTATTAAAAACTAATGAATCAATGGGATTAAAAATAAAATTTGAAAACAAAAATTGGGAAATAAAACTGAAATCGACTACCTGCTTACTTATAATTAAGTAACAGATCCGTTGCTCTGGAGAATTTTCCTAGTTCAGCTATTCAAAAAAATTACAGATATGAATAATTTCTGAACCAAACTAAATCATATTTGAGATGAACATTCGTCACATTACATGCACCATACATGTTAAAGATCCAACAAAAAGCGGGAAAACTACCATAAAATAGCCAACCGGTTCGAAGTTGATCATTCCAAGGCAAAATTCAAAACTCGGCCGCAAACCCTTCAATACTTCTAATAGAAAGTACATACTGTAGCTTTGACCAAGTTAAAAATGGATCCAAGCAAAAAACTGATAAGAATCCCAATTGTAACAATATTTCGATGGGCAAAACTTCGAAACTGAGAAACTAGAGTTTTCTTTGCAATCGTATTTCACCAAAAAGTGTCAGTTCCACACGAAGTTTTCGTTAAGTAAGCGCTTCAACAATGCTGCTGGCATTTTTTCAAAAACTTCTTTTAGTAGAATAACTCGTAGTTTTCAAAACATGTAAAGCATCTGTAGGGAGTAAATTTCGAAGACGACTTGGAGATTGGATTCCTTTCTCACTAAAATCAAAATCAAGATGAAAACTGTCACAGTAATAATTACGATAGAAAAATTTGAAGTTTAAGAATTTCAGAAGATTCAAGTTTAGAAAACCGATATATAATTTATCAAAGACGTCATTAATAATGATGAGTGACTTCCAGACTGGGGCAAACCAATAACCCAATTTATCAATGAAACTTCGAAAAAACTCACAAATCCCTCAGTTTGCAACTCTAGAAAGTTGAGGATCTATAAGAATTGTGTTTCGTCCTCATCTGAGCTAGAGTTTCTGATGATCTGTAGCTATGGTATTGTCTTGGGTTTCCTTTCTAGATGAAGTGTTCAAATGGCAATTCTAATTAATGATGTCATAAATATCTCTATTAAATCCACTGTCATTTTAAAGCAGGTTTGATTCAAAGGCAAACTAGAACTATTGTAAAATAAAAATTGCCTGATGTAAAAAAAATTGATGACAGTCTTTCAAGTTGGTTGCAAGAATGACAGGAAATAGAAAGAACCCATTCATTATGATGTCATAATATTTGATTTTGTAGAAAGGTAAAATCTTTCTCCTAATATTCCTGGATGATGATAGTGCCTGAAAGTGGAGATCACCCATGGGCTGTAATGATTCCTGTAAAGACTATCAGCAGAGCAGATATTTGATCAAAATGATTGAGTTTTGTTAGTCAAGCTGTAAAATATACGAACGTGTGTTGTTATAATATGCGAGCAAATTCGACCAATTTGGCCCCGTGCCCATGTATGTATATGCTTTTACTAGACCTTAAAGAATTGTATTCCGGAGTTGATGAAGCACGCAGAATTGAGAATATGTATAATGTATAGTCTTCGAGATCATATTTCTAAGTCAATTTGTTGGTAGTTGCAGCTATAGTTTTAGCATTGGGCTAAGGAGGTAATTCTATTGGTGGATTTTTGGAAGACCGTAAAGTCGAAATGATTTAAATTAACATCTTAGAAATATTTGAAGACTTACATAATCAATCACCTTGAAGTTAATCTGTCTTGTCCTCATCAGATTTGATGTCATCTAATTGTAGGTTGTTGATAAAGGTCATGTTATGGAAACACTGACACCAAATTATATTAGTATTATAAAACAATACAAATCTTTTTTTCTCATATATTATCTACCGATTTAATGAACAATTGATAAGAAGTTCACACAAAAATGTGCTTGACATTTTTGTTTTTTTGTCCCTGTTGCGGTTTTCTGTTATGAAACAGAAACCTTACACGCTAAGTAAGTTTCAGTAATCTGAACATTTTACACGAAGGACAACACTATGATAAATTTCGTGTTAGAAATTTACAATGCATTACAGGCTTAGTGCAAATCTGTGTAGAATCTAAGCTTTAAAACTCAGTAAACATCATAACGTTGCATTTATCTACATTACATAACTCAAGAGTTTTACGCTAGACTGGCCATGTTGCTACCTAAGCTTGCATTCACACACATTTAGACCTTGGGAACATTAATTCTTCACAAGATATACCTACGACTTCTACATTATTACAAATTACCTTGTCAAAAAGTAACCGCGAGTACAATGAACTTATACCAAGTATTTATAACAAAATCGCCTATTATATTTCTAATAAATAATTTGATTTCAAGTAACGAAATACTTTTTAAATGTTTAATTTGTTACCAACATTGAAATTGATTGATTACTTCTTAATGTCAGAAGTAAATACTATCCAAAGGGGGGTCTTCTTTGATTTAAGTAATTTCATACAAATATCAAAACGTAATAATAGGTGATGCCCTTTAAAAAAGTAATCATAAAAACTCCCTTTAACCAAATTACCTTCTTGCATGATATAAATAACGGTATACAACTACAAAATAATGTAATCCTTAACTGAAATACAATCCTCATCCCATTGCCTAAGGCACGATGTGGTCTCTTAGGTCAATATCCATTTCAATAGATTTTTAACGAGATGAGGTCGAGGTAGGGTCTTTGGTAATCGTAATATTGTCTGGGCCTACACCACTAGGTAGACGAATGTGTGTTTGATAAAAAAAACAACACAATAGAAAATATCTCTAGTGGCAATATTTAAATTTACTTTTTTGAATTACAATCGATAGATGATAACCTTTTACATGGTTACTCATTCCTTTTCATTCAACAAATAAATTCGAGGAATGCGATCCAATTTTGATGGTATAATAAAAAAGTTAGTGACGTAATTACACTCAAGGCTATTCAGGACAAAAGTGACATTATCAAGTATGAAACCCATTCATTCGATTGAAACAACTTTTTTTTTCAAAAGTTAATCAAAAATTTAGTCAACGATAGCTTTTTGTCGCGGTTGGTGATTTATTCGAACAACTTGGGTAATCTGAATGTGTGATCTACTTTTTCAGTGGGAGTGCCGACAGAGAAACTGACAATGAGATTAGTTTCGTTGTGTCTTTTTTTTGTATTTTGTATTATTGAAGATTTATATTTAAACAAAATATAGGAGGAAATGCAATTGTTCGATGATACTATTAGAAACCTGTCAAAATCGCAGAAGCCCTTAAACCAGAAATGTGTGAACACGAAACACCAGGTGTAGAATCCACCATAAGGTAAACCTAACATCTATGAGGGTTGTTGAGATGGTTTGATTATGCCATCACCTTTCTTACCTACCTAAAGGTGCTCTTTCAGATTGTAGAAGCTTTTAAGGTCTAGATTTATCAGCTTGTGTATCTTGAAATTTAGAACTAGTATTTTGTCAATTTATTATTTAAAATTACAAAATAAAAGATGCCGTTTTTGGCAGTATTGCAACTTTTCATAAAATGTCACTGTTATAATACGTAAAGTAAGTGTAGTTCACAAGAAATACAATTAGAACATAATAAAACCTAAAGATGAAAGAAGGCAAGACAAGAAGTTAAGATCGATTAGAGTCATATAAACCATTATGTTTAAATAAACATGTTTTGAAAATTTTGCTCTGATTTAAAAATTGTGGGTGGTATTTGAATTATGAGTGATTACTTGTGTTATGTTTCACCTTGACTGAAAGTTCACATTAGATAGCAGCATAAAAGAGATTGTTACATTAATAGAAACCAGTATTTATCGAGCTACTGATTATCAAAATACAAAAACGTGATGAAAGGAAAGAGCTTATTAGACAATTACTATTATCAGCAAACCTGTACTACTTCGAATCAACCAATCTTTTTATCTGCTTATATTTCGCTAAAAATGCTCAATATGGTTTGGTAATTTAATCCAAGAAATCAGTAATCATGCTAAAACCTTTTAAATCAGTGCAATTCATTTTCAAGAGTTATTCGTATAATGCATGCAAGGGAAAAATGGCGTTCACTATTTTACAAAGTATCATCCTGTTAGAAAGAAACAAGCAAAACGGATATGAAAAGCAACGTTGTTTTGTTATTTCTTCAACAAACAAAGACCAAAAATGAAATATCGAAAACTTTGAGGCATCGAGAAATAGCCAAGATGGTTGAAAAAATTACAGATACAGCATTACCATTTCTCATGTTATGAAGCTTCATATTGCTACAGTCATGCATTGTTTAGGAAGCTCCAGATCAGCGTTTCTCAATCATTATGACGTTCATAAGAGAGCCTACTCAGCTATTGCCACTTTCTACCAACACCAGTCAGTCAAATTCAGTATTGTTTCGTTTAATAGTCAATTTTCATAACTGGGTCTTTATATTTAGCAGAGTAAAGATTTTTAAGAAATCTGATGATGTATGCTACAAACTGGTATAAGGCTGAAGACAAGTCTAAGTGTGGGTGGCTCAAAACTGGAATTATCGAATGCTGAGAACCTGTAGGGTAAGTCATTTAAAGACCAGCGAATGCTTCATGGGCACTTTGCAGATTCGGTGCTAAGATAAAAGCTTTGAAAAAGCGGAATGGACCTCGAATATCATGGATGAAGTAGCCATCAATTGAGAATCAGTGAGAAGCTGGTTTCTAAGTAGTTTGCGGTAGCTGATTGATGGAGATGGCATTCCTAACGTTCCAAACAGATTCTGAACCTAAAAACAGTTTCTTTCTTGGTATGGGGCTGGGTATGGGTTTGAATTTGAGCCTTTATCGTTGGAATCATTTCTGTACTTTCTGTTTTTGGCACAGAAGTTTATTTATATCTGAATCTTCTGATTCTCTTTGTTGAAATATGTCGAAAATGAGTCAGGATGTAGACGGATCTTAAAAATCCAATAATAGGTAGTACAGATACTTGTATGTTTAAGAAATAACGCGAAGAATAGATTTCTTCATCCTATAAGACAGTCATCAATTCTCAAAGTTTTTGACGCCCTTCTTTGATTAAAATCTATTCCAACAAGGAAAGGATCTGCTGGAATAAAAACTGTCTTATCTAAACGTTTATGGTATTCAAATCCTTATTTCAGATTATCAATTTTTCTCAGCGAGAATTTAAACAAATTTATAAGAAGAATATTCCTGACTGTTCTGTAGATAGAACCTCTCTTTGTGTGATCTTGTCAGAAAATTAGAGTCAGTTTTGTTGCACTTGAGCCGATCTTTTACAAAGTTGGTGGTGTAGATTTGTCTTATTGCAGAACCAAAGATCGTCAAATCATAATTAGTCCAGTCAACGAAGGGGTTATAGAGGACATCGAATGGGGGAGAATTTTTCTCTTGAGGAGTGTTGGGAGTAGTTAGGAGGCAAAGATACTAAAAGTCCCCGCCAATAGTCCTGCCGCTTCAGGGGCGGAAGGGGATGGAAAGCTCCCTGTTTTCGGTTTCTTGCTTATAACCCGAAAACGATGCATCGTACGGTAAAAAGTATTCCCTACAAAATAAAAGATAATTAAATTTCCTACAAGACTGTCTATATTTATTTTCTTTCTATGTGTAATAGTTTCCGAGATATTCGCTAGCGAAAATTGATAATTTTCGAAAAACTTTTTTTGCCTCACATTTTTCGTCAAACTTGTCCTTCTAACTTTTCAGCCTTATGTTTTACGGAAAAGTCGTCAGACAGGAAGTTGACGTATCGTTTCCGAGTTATAAACAAGAAACCGAAAACAGGGACTTTTCCACATAAAGCGGCAGGGTTAGAGGCGGACACGTTTAGTATCTTTGCCTCCTAACTACCCCCAACACATTCCTCAAGAGAAAAATCCTCCCTCAAAAACATGTCCTCTACAATCCGCTTTTGGGCATTCATTGACTGGACTAAATGGTTCCTAGCAAAAATTATCAACAGTATTGGTTATCATCAGGGTATCTTGACTTTACTTTTTCCCACAACAAACTAATAATCCCGCCTCCTCCGTCTCACTAGCTATAGTCAAGCGCCTATTATGATTGTAGTCTCCAAGATCGTTATGGCATTGTAAATAGGATATGAATTTTATTCAAACGTAACCAAAGTAACCTATATCTGACTAGGAAGGACTAATTTCGTATTAAATACTTACTTTGGTTTTTTAATAATGACCAAGTTTCTAAGTCCATCAAATAATATATTTGAACACCATTTACTTTCGATTAGTTAGGTATTTATGTTATCCTTCTGTTGCTACTTCTTGTACTTTATGTGAAAAACTACCTGCTCCAGATTTTTCTTGCTGTAAAGTCTCCTAAAGAGTTAGGCCATTGTAGTAAGTTTGGACAGAACAGTTTGTAAGTCTGATGAGTTTTTTAATAACCACTACTGAAAGCAAGACAAACTAACCACAGACAATACTATATTAGATTCGATTAGATCATTACCACGTCAGCTTTAGCTCTTAAAAGCAAACCTTTCGAATAAATTGTTTTGTTTATTTCATTTTGATAGAACTATCACGTTTTTAATATTACATAATGTTTTCAATTTTACTAATCCATTCAAGTGTCTATTCTAACAAAAGAATAGAAACAGCTTGTAGGAGTATTAACTCTTTATAAAAATAATACTCAGGTGCTAGAGATTAATCTGTTCTTAAACACATAAAAAATTGTTTCTAATATTTTTGGGACTTCTTTCATTTAGTAAAATTCCATCTATACAAATCTTACGTATGCTGTGATGATAACGCTAATGAATCGTTTTGGCACGGCTACTTTCTACGTTGAAAGTATTTATAAAAATAACAGTTACATCTGTAGGAGATGTCACAGCTGCACGAATATATTCTGATTCACGACATATCTCCTTTGCGTGCCCACAAAGATTGTATTTTATTTAATTCATTATCGACATAAAGGTGCCCACAACCTAACATCAAAGACTACATTTGCACACCTGTATAAAAGAATTTTTCTAAATCCGAAAGTCTACTAGTACAACACCCCGTTGTCCCTAGTTCAAAGACCCTAACTGCATAAATATGTTTTCTCCTTTTATACTAAAGAAAATACCGTATAATGATAATAAACATAATAAGTGCAGGAAAAATTTTGGCAAAAAAGCACTAATAATATTGTATTATAAGTTGAGCATTTTTAATTGGAACATTTCTAATTAACAATTAAATATTTTGTTTATTTAAATAGTTGTAAGGATGTGACGCAATAATTAAAAATGTTTAATTTAACGAAATTGTAATTTAATAAAACGTTAGTCACCTTTTCTAAGATTCAGCTGGGTCTTGTGGAATCTGAGGTGTTTGAACATTCTAAATTTCGCCTCAGCACTTTGGATGTCCAGGTGTAAGGTCATTTAGTTTAACTGTACGTGGAGAATTTTTATATTTTATACCGACCAAACACGTATTACCACTTAGGTGTTAGGTATGTTACTCGCAAAAATCCAGGTAAAATTTTATAGATAAATATTTGCTTGTGAAGGTAGTATGAACTTTATAAATGCACGACTACCACCATGATGAGGCTTGAGAGGTGTTCGCGAGTTGTATAAATTTATAATTTATAGGAGTTGGAACGTATTTCATTTTAAACAGGTGTAATTATTTGCAAGTCAATAAGATATGCTTGAATTGAAATTGTGATCTCTTTTAATGCGACCTCGTACTAGAAAGATCGATAATAAACTATTAAAATGATGTGCTATAAAATTTGGCAAATTGTCATCTTCAGGGTTGGAGATTACATAAATTAGGAAAAAGTTAGTTTTTTGTGTTAATTATTTGTTTGTCTAATAAGATAATTATAGTTGTATCAGTGACAGTTTAACCTTGCGCATCAGCACCTTGGCATTTATTTTTCAAGTAATATTAAATTATTATTATTAGTAACATTTGAAAATTTATCTACACAATAATAAAAAACAAAACAAACCATACTTATACTGTCAATAATCGATACAAGATTTACTAGAAAATTTCTCCTTGAAATAAAATACTAAATAGTCAATTAAGACTTGCTACCGCATTTGGTAATAATAATGATCTTGCAATAATTTTTTAGATACGGAAATCAAAATTTTTCTAACCATTAAATAACCGTATATCCTTTTTCCAATTCTTTCCCTTATTATTTATTACATGGCAATTTGTTTCATAAGCAACTTACTGGTTCGAATTTCCGGTGATATGGTATGGAGTTTTATCTCAATAAGCAGGTTTAACAGCTTAGTATCCGCTCCACATATTCTGCTGTCCCGTATGAGCGTCTAAGGTCTCGTTTATATGTTGTTCATCATTGGTTCTCTCTCGGTTTGGTTTTTAAAGTGCTACCTTTTTTTTTTGGATTTTTTTTCGTGACACTTTTCTAACGAAAATACATACCTCACTTCAGTTTAGCTATTTAAATGTTCTCTCTGTATCTTCCATGACGCATCAATTTGTATTATACATACTATTACTAAGAATAGTGACTAATTTTTTACTGTAAAATAATTACATGAAGAAATTTCGAAAATTTTAAAACGCGAAAAGGTGCGTCTGAGTTATTCATACACGGGACACTTCTCTGTTATTAGTTATGCGGAACGTGACAAAAATGTAAATCGATTTTTTTCGTTTTCAGTTCCTTGTACTACTATGTAACATGCAGCATTACAAAAGGAATCGTCGCGTAACGCAAAGGAAGTAACTTGCACACCTTCCAAATACATCTCAAAAATTGAATTTTAAACTTCTGATAGAATGAATGAATGAATAATGTAGAAAATCAAGATGGGATTTCTAGTATAAAAAACACGACATGACAGGGAAATAATTGTTGCACCATCATAGGAATGACCTATTTTCTAAATTGAAACTGACCAAAAGCTATCTATGCCCTAAGAGAAGCTAACCCTTTTTGCATTTAAATGTTCAATAAATTCTATTTCATCTAAAGTTTTAAAATGTATCAAATAATATTTAGAGATCTATAACTGTCTCCGTTTTGTTGCTTTCCTGAATACACACTATAATGAATGACCTGTCTCCATAGGCAGGCTGTCACCTTTTTTCTTTTCTCCTTTGCAACATTCTCGTCATGTGCTATAGCTCATGTTCTTAGTTTAAACAATAATTAAGGCAAACCTCAAATATTATAAACGAGAGAAGAGATTTTTCACAGTTGGCTCTATTTGATGTTCTTAACCATATCCAAAGTTCACATCTCACCGATGTCGGCTTTCTAGAATTCCAAGTACAAGAGAGCACTGGTACAGGCCTTATGATGGAACAACTGAGCCTATATAGGATTCTAATTTTGAGTAACATTCAACTATGTACAAGAAACGTTCAAACTTCATGAAATAAGAAAACCATTTCCATTATTTTCAATCTTTTGGCCTGCACATACGTTTGAAACTTATAACTGAAAAGACCTTGGGAAATAAATATTTAAGCTAATCAACCTCACTTTCGATGATATTTCAATGCGCACAACTGCAAAAGCCGCATTGACTACAATTTCGAGATCAAATGACAAGTACATACAAAATGTAGCTGGAGCTCAACAGCGAGGTGATCAATGATGGAAGATACCGTCTACATACAGTTATACGGCCCCGACTCCTTACCATTCTGTCTCGTATATTACTCGATACTTCTCTCACAATGCGTGCGCCATATTTGAAATTTAGGAACTACTCTCAACTAAAGGGGAAAAAAGATTTCCTTCATAATGATAAGAATAAATATGGGCTACTCATGAAAATTTTGCTGCAGCTGCAGTCAAAAGATAACACAATATCTGTGTATTAACTAGTGACACAAATGTCCTGGTTGTGCTTGTGACTAAGGCTGGGGTTGGGTCCTGCATCTTTTCTCGTGCAAACTTAGTAGGAAGATTTTTCCGGTTTCTGAAATCCAAGATGATATCGCGGAGACATGAGGTATAGCAGCAATGACTGGCTGTGATATAACTTCAGTAGTTTTTGGAAAGCAGAAGAAACTAGTTTTCAGCATCTTGAAATCCAACAAAGAGGTAAGAAAAGAAGTAAATAGAAACATTTTACCAGCCTGAAAACAAATTCATGGAAAGCCCTGCACGCAACGGCGAATGTTCATCATTAAATGAGCTTCATGTTTTGAGGTTTGTCGGTGGTAGCTTTACAGCCATTATCAAAATTGTTCAGTTAGCTTCATTACCTCCAATTAGTAGCATTCATATCGGGATTATCTCCGAATACAACAATGGTTGGATAATCTCTTAGAATCTGGTTGGTAGCATCTATATGAACGCCTTCTTGCCACTTGTCAACAACACTGATCCTTAAGTCATTTACGAGGATACCTAATTAGCGAGCAGAATAATGCTGAAGAGACCTTTGAAATCTTGGAAGCTTTCAGATTCGCAAATTCTATACGATTTATACAAACATCTACATTGAAGACAGAACTTCCCAGATTTCTTACACTATCTGATTTAGCAACTCTAATAACTGCTGAAACCGTAATACGACTAATTCCATTTTAATTTTGAGCTCCATCGAGAACCATGTAGTAGAACCCCTTCAAACATTTTTTCCGGGTTCATAGGCTTGCGCTACGAATCTCTGAAATTATACAAAGCACGACCAAAGAAGTGAACAAGACGCTGTTTACGAAAACAGACCTTTAAATACTTGACAAGTCCTCGATTTGCACCTCTCATGTGATTTACATAAACCCTTATAATGAATCCAGAACAACTTTAGTAGTATCCAGTAACAGCAGGAACTATACTACCGCTGGTTTCATTGTAAACCCCTTCCACACATTTTTTATGGCTACAGACCTGCGCCGTTAAGTCTTAAAAAAACTTTATAACGCACGACCAAAGAAGTAAGCAAGATTATTATTAAGAAAGGTGAGAAGTTTTATGTTTGTACAAAAGTGCTCATAAGGCTACGTAAACTGCACGAAAAAAAATGATTTTTTGGTACTACAAAAAATTGAGTGGGATTTTGGACAGCAAATACTTTTGTCACATAGTACAATTTTCTGGTCTTGCCACTACAGCACTTTGGTACCTACAACAAATTTATAACTTATTTTAGAGTTAGGAACAGACTAATTTGTTGCTACAGCAAAAAATATTTGCTGTCCAAAATTCCACTAAATTTCTTGTTGCACCAACAAAACATCTTTTGTCATTACGAAAATTAAGACAAATCGCAA
The DNA here is from genome assembly GCA_011009095.1 of Ignelater luminosus. Classification (NCBI taxonomy): domain Eukaryota; kingdom Metazoa; phylum Arthropoda; class Insecta; order Coleoptera; family Elateridae; genus Ignelater; species Ignelater luminosus. The sequence continues at coordinate 77,468 of VTPC01001015.1, forward strand.
TTTCTGGAGAACTTCAAAACATTTTTAAACATTACAACAAAATTTGGGTTATTTTGAAAATTTACCTGGGGAGCCCCCAAAAATTACAATTTGTTAATATTTTTTCAAATAATCAAAATTCTCGCCCCCTCCCCTCGCGAGCAATTAAAAACTGGTTGCAGTCTACAGAGGAAGAGGAAATTATTTGGATTAATAAGAAACCCGAATTTTTTCAGAACAAAAACTGTGATTTCTCGGATTCTGCTAGAAGTTATCTGGAATATGATGGAAAAGTAAAACTTCGATGTCTGAATAAATCAGCTTTTTCCCACTAAACTACAAAACGGCGAAACTGTTGACAGATAATGGCTTGTGTACTCTTCGACAAAAAAAGCTTTGTTCTGTTTTTCATGCCGCCTTTTCTCATCCAGAAATACTGCATTCAGATCTGTAAAAGGCTTAAACGATCGGAAACATACTGGTAGATGCATTTTAGAACATGAAAACAATTTCGGGCACAGATGTTGCCACGAAAAAAAAAAGTGAAAAGTGTCGGTCTTGTGGATGAATGTTTGACTACTCAAATGAACAATGAAATGAATTATTGGAGATAGGGCCTAAGAAGAATCATGGAGGTGATAAAATTTTGGCCTCAAGAGGTCTTGATTCCGTGGGGAGAATGAAATCATTGAATCGCAACATAATGGAAATTAGTTAGGAGTCTTGTAATGAATTCATAGTTATAATGAGACAAGTATTAAAACAAATTATTTCGGAACTGAAAAAAGCGAAGTACTATTCGATAAGTGTAGACTCAACTGCTCAATTAACGTTCGTTGTTCACTATGTGAAAGATTCTACACCAGTTGAACGTTTTTTGGACTGTATACCAATAGAAAGACATGGATCTGAGTACTTGTCTGATACCATTGTGTCTTTTCTTGAATAAAAAATATAAGGTTAGGGGACTGTCGTGACTAAACTTATGCACCAAACATGGCAGGGCAGTATAACGGCGCACAACTTAAATCGAATCGGTGGGCAGGCCGCTGGATGCATCATGGAAACAACAGACTTTTTCTAGTTTCTGCAGAAGTTGTACACTTTCTTTGCCAATTCTACTCACCATTGGAGCGTATTGAAAGAATCCCTGGAATCGAGTGTAGTCGTAAAACGTCTTTCGGATACTACACGGTCTGTGCGCTCGGTGCAGTATCAGCGTTACAAAACGGTTATAACAAAATCACGAACGCTGTGAAGACTATTAAAAACAACCACGAAGAACCGCCTGAAACGCGAAATGAAGAAAATGAAAACGTTGGACACTGTTTTGCTGGTCGAGATTTGGAGTACGATTTGTCAAGGTTTAACGAGATGTCTAAGAGCGTACAAAATGACAGCCTTCTTCTCGATGTAGCTCTCAAGTTAATCAATTCTCTAGTTGCGTTTGTGAAGGATCAAAGGGACAAATTCGGAGACTTTTCCAAATATTGAGATTGCACTCAGAATTTGCAGTGGCAAACGAACGATCATTTTCGAAACTCAAGTTGATAAAAAATGAATTAAGAAATAGTATGATTCAAAAGAGATTGAAATATCTATCATTGACGAGTATCGAAAATGATATTCTGTAAGAAAAAGACATTTCGAAGTTTAATATTGTGAATTTAAGGTATAATTATTTGATTGATAATAAATGTATAAAACAGATTTTCATTTTTCATTACAAAATTTTTGCTAAGGGCCCCCAGTGAACTAAAAGCCCAGGGCCTCCAAAACCCTAAATGGCACTGTTAGTAGGTGCAAACAGTGATGGACTTTAGAAAAATCATATTCAACGATTGCGTCAATGAATATTTTTTAAGTAGGTATGTAAGCTTTGTAAAACATCCAACGTCTCCATAACTATTAGATAGTTTTTGAAAATCGGTAGGTAAGTATACTTTGCATTCTTTATGCTTATCATAAAATTGTAAACAGGATTGGTTTCTTGCTAGCTACCGTCTTCCGGTAAAAACGAAATACTAGTGTTGTTGCACTTGCAGACTATTAAACCTCCGACTTTAATGGGCCTCGTGGTAAGATTTGATTATAAACTTTGCAATAAATATACTCATTATTAATTATTCATTAAGCTTATGAAGGCGAATTAAAAGTTCACATAAACATAGAAAAAAAGGGCAAAATTTACTTTCTTCGTTTAGTATCTTGAAGCAAAAGAAAATTAATGCAAAAGGAAAAAATAATAAGGTAAGAGGTCAAACACGAGAAAGAGATATACACTCGAACAAATATTTTTGTGATTTTATTGGTGTTAAAAACCTGCAGTCATTAATAATATGGAAATTAAGGCAATGTTGCTCATTTATCTTCGAATTGACCCCAACATGAGTACACGTTCTTGCCTTTTGACCTCCCTTCTTACAAAAATATCAATTTCCACTTTTGTTTCTTTTTTCGTTCTTTCTCCGCATTCGTATTGAAACCGTAAAAAATTATAAAAATTAATTAAGTTTTTAATTAATCCTGATTTGGTTTCGTTTTTCTTTTATTATTATATTCGAAAATTCTTGGCTGCTTTTACATCTCTGTAGGTGAGTCATGTACAAGGAGTTTTACAGGTTTTCTTTTTGTGGCTGAAAATGTATTTATAGTATATTCTTTTGAGTTCATGAACCTTTATAAGTCTATTTTGTGAATGTGTTTGGGTTCTTTTTTAAAAGTTTTGTTAAAATAAGAATCGTGATTTTATTTTGGTTAAATTACTTAAGTTATTTTTGAATTGAAACGTTCAAATATAAAATTTTCTTAGTGCTCAGATTTATTTTATTATCTGAAAAATAGATAATGATGATAATAATAATAACCTGGAAAGTGTGCTGTGTTCCATTTTCTATTTTTAAATTTAAAAAATATTCTAACGTAAGAGTATTCATAATTTTCATAATCGCAACGCCTACAGAATTTCAAAAATTACGTCTGAAACTTACATATTAGACATTAAAGAATGATACTAGACGAGAAAGTCTCATACATAATAATAATAAGAAGCATAATTATGCAAAAATACATAGTCTGGCGGATATGAATAAAAAGAAAGACCTGTTTTCATTATTTTATGATAAATTTTATTAATCATTATTAAAATCAAGCATACATGGAAGATTATAAAACGAAATAAAAAATAAGAAAGATTATATGGATTCGGATTTTTATGTTGATTCTGAAATTTGATATGCATTTAGCGCTGATATTTTTTTAGTACTCAATTTGCATTATAATGTGTATTGTGTTAATTTAAAAAATCCCCGAAAAATAACGTCTTAAAAGGATAACATGAAACCCGTTTCTTACGTTTTTTAAGTCGTTTGGAAAATATGTATTGGATTTAAAAAAAAATCAAACCGTAGGTGGTTGCTTGTAAATAATATTTGACATTAACTGAACAACAACTAAAACTTGATGAATCTTCTTTTTTAGATTTTTTAAAAATGCGCATTTTTATGTGATCCTCCATCTGTGTGATGTAAACAAATAGATAAGAAATAAATTTATAGACCATAATGTTATAAAAATTTATTATTTTTAAAAATTATTTATTTATTTTAATGAGGTAAAGACGACCTACACCTAAAATAGGTAACGTCCTGTTCTTGGCTAGTTACGTTTTCTGCGTATCCTCCTATATAATCAGACGCTAATTTACTTAAGAAAATGTAGATTTAAGCGTGGGAAATGTATTTTCATAATGTTTCATAATTAAATATATTTAAATAATATTAGGCTTCATATATTTCCGGAATTTAAAAATTTTTTTAAAATCTCTTCCTCAATGATGATGTAATTTATCATTGTATACAAATCTGTTAAAAGGTTTGACTATTATGAAAAAGTTCGAAATCCTATAATTTATTGAAAAGAGACAAACTAAATACGTAATAATCAGAAATACTATATTGTCATTATGTATTCTCACAATGAAGTTGCAAAATTTTAAATTATTAATAAAAATAATTCTTATTTTTGTGAGGAATAGAGAGTCATCCTATTTAAATTATGTAACATTGTCTCAATTGTCTCATGTATTTATCAACAATAAATATTGGAAAGTAAATGCATCATCAGTATATAGAGTGTCCCAAAGGTTCTAATGATCTTATTCTAAAATTGTCAACAATTCTGAAACAACATCGTTAAATATTATCATTACAACATGGCGCATAAATGTAAATTTAAATTTAATGATTATATTGTTTGTTATCTAATCTATTGCAAAGTCATTTTTAAATCTATAAATAGTGTGCTTGTTTAACTTAAGATAAAGTAATTTATCGAAAAAGATCAAAAACAGATACTGCAACTGATGAATTAAGTAAATTATTGCGTTTGAGACATTTAAAATTTCAAAAGGCATAACAGAGATTCACTCTAGCCTGTCATCAAAAAGTAACTTAATCTGAAATGAAAAAAGTTGACGTGATTTAGAATAGTATGTACTAGGGTAAAGCTCCAATACCCTGCCACCTACAGAATATTTGAAATTCAAACTCGTTTAGATTTAAAACTAAATTATATTTAGTAATGAGACTTTCTGTATAACAGTGTACATACAAATGGTATACATACTTATCATCAAAAGTTATAAAATGTTTAGTTTTATATTTCAAAAAAAATAATTTTCGAAATGCGCATTTTGTACCAGTAAACGATCCTCCATTTGTTTTCGACATTTGTTTAATGAAAACTCCTGATTGTCTTTATTCAATATGAAGAAGGAGTACTGTTCTGATTTAACAAATAAAAATATTCACAAAGATATTAAAAACAATGACTAAATTTATCTAGAATGCAAGAATTTCTCGTCTTAGCACAATCGCACGTTCCGAAAGTAATTAAAAGCTAATAATCCGCATATAATTTTTATTTATTTAGAATGTATGTAACATAATCCTTAGAACCAAGAACAGTAGATAACACTGAACTAAAAATCGCAATTATTTGAGCCGCTATAATTTATTTACAAAACAATAATTCATTAGGCGGTGGGCTGTTGGAGCTGGACGCATTTAGGTGCGTTTAACCCCACATAATTTACAATCAATCTGTTAGGCTGCTTCTAAGTTTTCATATGCTAGACCATGTCACGCTATCGCGCTCCTCCTTTAATCTTCTTGGGGAAAAAAGCATGTGACCACCTGAGGTGACCACCGATCAGGTTCCTCATTTGTTTGAAAATATGTTGATCTTCATTCTTCATTAGCTTTTTCAAAGAGTTAATTACAAACTTTCTAAGAATGCTAAATACAAACGTGTGTCGGGCTACATGCCATCACGGACCACCTTCATTGACAAAGTACGCCTTTGTTACCTTTCTCAAGAAAGTTAAATCACATGGTTTGGATTAGGCCCTCCCATAGAATACTTGAAGCTTAGGCTTCGCTCTAAATTAATCTTCTTAAAGAGCTAATTACGAACACGGATCAAACTACGACCTCCATCAATCTTCTAAGAGAGCCACATGCAAATATGGTTTAGGCTTCTATTTCGTACAATTGACAAGTTTAGTATAACAAAATCAACAAAATATTCAAAATAAGGAAGGAAGGAACAAAGAAACGATAAAAGAAGAATTTTGTTCAACTAATCATGTGTATCAGGAACGATGGATTTTGAAAATACTATGATGGGACACAAAGCATAAAAATGTCCATGTGCGTAGACTGGATTTTTTGTATAATGTTTTTCGTTTTGATTACAAGACGTGACAGGCTCTAGTAAAATATGAGGAAATGGAAAATAGTAGCTATTCCTGAGCAAAAATGCAGCTCAAGAAGTGAAATTACTAAATTGTACAAATTCTGTTGTCTGCTATTTATATTTGATGAAAGTCGTTGAGTACTGAGCTTTATGTTTTCCAGGTCTGTTGATGGCAAAGGAAAAAGATCGAACGGGGAGAGCTATTGGTACCACAGCTTTACAAAGTCAGCGCATGCGTTTATTGATGGATTTTTAATACATACGGAAAATGTCTTTGTGATAGTGGGTTTCTGAAAAGTTCTCGGTCTTTCTGTAGTCCTGGACTCGGTGATAACGGAAGAGGAAGTCAATCGGCTAGAGTTCCGTTTATAGGCATACCGCGGAGGAGATCATGGGGGTGTTAATCGATCCGGCTTGACGAGAGGATCACGACGGTGCCAGTTCCAGATGACGAAAATGAATGGTTCAAAAGTTATGACCATTTTTCTAAAACGCCGGTTTCATCCATACACTTCAATACGAGACCGGCGCTTTTGAGATTTCACGCGGATTAGCATGCGTGGCTATGGAGATCATTTCGTGTTAGGTTAGGTTAGGTTAGGTTAGGTTAGGTTAGGTTAGGTTAGGTATACTGGTGGAACGAAGAAATTGCACAGGCAAGAAATGATTGCACCCTTGCAAGAAGAATTTTCACCAGAATACATTATAATACAAACCTTAACCCAAGGGAAATTGAAAACGCAAAAATAAATTATAAAACCAAGAAGGAAACTTCACAAAATATGATTAGAAAATCTAAAAATGCGAAATGGAACGACTTATGCAGGGAATTAAATCATAACCCCTGGGGGAATTCATTTAAAATTGTAACAAAAAAGCTGGGCTTAACGCAAAGAATAACTCTAAAAGAAGAAGAAGAAAAAATGGTAATTAACGAACTTTTCCCTACATGTGAACTAGTAATACACAACACAAGACCTGGTCCACAAGGCAATGAATTCAACATAGACGAACTAACTGCAATAATTAGACGAACAAAACAAAATAAGGCACCCGGCCCAAATGGTCTAACACCTGACATCACCAAACTGGCAATTGAAGCAGACACAGAAATGATTTTGAAAATATTCAACAAATGTTTAGCAAATAGAGTTTTTTCAAATGAATGGAAACTAGCAAAAATTGCTCTCATTCCTAAAAATGAACAATATACGAAGTTTAGACCAATTTGTCTTATTGATTGTTTTGGAAAGATTTTAAAAATTTTTAAACAGATTAAAGCTAGAACTGGTAAACAATGGCGATGTGTCTGATAAACAATTTGGGTTTAGGGAAGGCAAATCGACAATACATCCTATGACTAAAATTATTGATAAGATAAAAAAAATTAAAGCAAAAGCATCTAAAAATAGAGAATTTTGCATTCTCATAACTATAGATATAAAAAATGCATTCAACCCTGCCAGATGGGATGGTATAACGAAAGAAATTGCAAAGAAAGAAATAAGTCCATATTTATATAATATCATAGCAGATTACCTCAATAATAGGAAGCTAATACTATCAAACGGTGGAGAATATCCGATGACATGTGGAGTTCCACAAGGCTTAGCACTGGGCCCAGCATTATGGAACATATAGTTTGATAGTGTAGCAGAGACAAAACTACCAGACAAATGTGATATCTTTTGTTATGCTGATGATATAGCTTTAATAGTCATCGGATACTCTGTTGAAGAAATTATAAACAGAGCTGAAATACCACTACGTAGAATATCTACAGAGATAAAAAAGAAGAAACTAGAAATATCAATAAATAAAACTGAATTGATGATTCTTTACGGAGGTAATACATTAAAAAATTTAGAAATAGAATTTCAAGGAAACAATATTGAATTCCAGGAAAAAATTAAATACTTAGGTGTATATTTCGATCGCAATACAAGAATGATACATCATGTAAATTATATTACCGAAAAATCTAGAAAATCAATACGTGCCTTAATGAAAATAATGGTCCCAAGGCATCCAAAAAAAAAGTTATCTATGGAGTAGGCCATTCTATCTTACTATATGCCTGCTCTGTTTGGGATAACTGTTTAAAATTTACAAAATATAAAACAAAGCTTGAAAAGGTGCAAAGAAAAATGTGTTGCGCAATAACTTCAGAGTACGTGACTGCCTCAACACCCGTAGTGCAAGTGATATCAAGCATCATTCCAATAGATTTAATGATAGAACAAAGGGGAAGAACACTTATGGAAGGAAAAGATAAGACGTGTTAAATAAATGGCAACTAAGATAGGAAACTGGGAGTGACAAGGCCCTGTGGACCAGGAGACTAATCAAAAATATTATCTCCTGGATACAGAAAAGCACGGAGAACCAGATTACTGGCTTACACAATTTCTCACTGGCCATGGGAGCTTTGCCTCCTACCTATTTAAAATTAAAAAGAAAGACAACGATAGATGCATATCTTGTAATATTAGGGACGACCCAGAGCGTGCTATTTTCCATTGTATGCGCTGGGAACAATTACGAGACCAGGTTGAAAGAATTTTCAATGCTGGTAATATTATCGATATAATGATTGCGAATGAGAAAAGCTGGAAAACTATACACGATATGGTAAGTAAGATCATCCAGATAAAACAAAGAGAAGACTAACAACCTATGTATAAACAACTTCATACCATGGCTTAAGAACCAGAGGCGCAGAACACCTAGCCCTCGGACAAACCTCGCTATGAAGGAATGCATTCGCGGTGCCATAGCGGAAGGAGGCAACGTCATCTGTGGATAGGGGTTTTTAGCGGGCCGCCAACCCCGCACTACCTGGAAACACGGGTTTCCAGGTGTCTGTCCAGCAGATTTTCCCCGACCACACGAAACAAAAAAGGTTAGGTTAGGTTAGGTGATTTCCCATAGAATCCTAAAAAAGATTCCGTGGAAAATCAAAATCATTTCCGTCACCTGGAACCGGTACCACGGTGATCCTCTCGATATGCTTAGATATGGAACTCGAACCGGTCAATCTACAACGCGATGTTGCTGGTGAACTCTGCTAGAGCAATAGGCAAGTCTCTGGAGAATGAGATATTGTGATAGAAAAATAAATAGACAAAAATAGGAAGACGATCCAGCCTTTTTTGAACGCTAGCTGATGAGATTTAGGTTCAGATACTGCGATGCTGTATTTATTCTTATAAATTGGGCGCTTCTGAAGAAACTCTTTGTGGTATAGCTTATCAAAGACACTCCTATACAGAGAAATGAATTTTCATGCATAAACAGCCTTAAAGTGAATAAAATAGATAGAAAAGAGTCTTCGTTTAATTTGCTAAAATGAAATTCTGAAACAAAAAAAGGGTGGTGAAAGTGATCGGTTGGAATTCCCACGAAATATCGTGCTGTAATAACAGAAAGCAGACTTTTCTTTTTGTAGTTTCGGTTTGACGTTGTCAATGTGACCAGAATGGCTGTTTTTCAAAGCAGATACGAAGAACTGCAGCTGTCGAAGAAATTACTGGCTAGTTGCGAGTGAAGATGATAAACCAGCTTCTGCGTAAGATCATTCTTGGTATGGTTTTTGCTATTTCCTTCAAACGAATGTCTTGAAAAATAATCTTGGCTGGCAAATAAATTGTTCCACGTTCATATACGGCCAGAAATCTACTACAAATAGGATTTGTACCTTGTATTTTTTAGAGAGTCTGCAAAACCTCCAACCAAATATTCAACAGCCTCAATGCCAACGCTTCAGAAATAGTGAATGTTTCCTAAATACCCAACAAAGAAATTGTTACAACTGATAAAGGGGTTAATTTTGGGAAACTGCTATTTTTTGCGGACCTTCAATTAATAGATTGCAAATCTAATCTTCAGAAATGTCAAAGATCAAAAAAAGGCAAACTTATGAAGGAAATAACTAAAATCGAGACAATACATAATGAAAAAATTTTCTTTTTCATTTGATTCAGTTCGTCATGTCCTTTTCTTCTTAGCGTTCCATTAAACAACGTTGAAATCAACTAAGAACTTTGTGAATAGCATCAAGAAAAAACTTAGTAAGCTTGACCATGAACTACGCAAAATAATGAGATGGGGATAGTAAAAGTGGACAAAGTTATACACACAAGAATTTGAGATTTCTGGAAAAAACACAACCAAATAGAAGCGCAGAATATTCCGACTTACCTTTAAAAGAATGAAAAAAATACTAAAAGTGTAAAAACCCAGTGACTTAATTTGAGCTCTTTTAAAGGTTTGTGTTCCATGCACCATAAGACACACGGTGCAATTTCAGTTATAATTGTTACATAATTATATAACAATTCTGTCGTATCAACACCTACACGAAAGTTTCTTTAAAGAGCTGTAGAATTTGCTCTTGTTATGCCAACTTACTTCTACTTTTAATTGTAAAATAGAATAAGCATGTTACCTTATAATATAATTACCGTCGTCTTTAAAAGGCAATCAAAAAGTGAATAGAGTGTGTTTTAATTTATAGCATATTCTATGCAAATTTAAATAAATGTTTTTTTGTTCTTACTGTTATTAACTCAGTTGACAAGTGTATGACTGGCAGCTATAATACGGAAATGCACTGTCCATCCATTACCAGTAGGTCAATAGCAAATTAGCTTTAAACATTGAAAGCTTGTTAATATTCAACATGTCCATTCATTAAGGAGTTACTATTTTGTTTTCTTCTTTCATAATTTTACTCATACAAGTACAAGTGTAAATCAGCAGATTGGATAAAAACCTTCAAATTTGGCAACGTTACCAGAGCAGGTAAAGTTTTTTGTTCTGAATACTCAAGTTGAATATTCTGCTCTTTTTTGTACATTAGAAGCTTTGCTTCATCATTTTCTAAGAAATGCACAGAAGAATAAATCCAAACTATGAAAAACAAAAAGGCAACAATATTATTAAGCGTTACCACTGCATGGAATTTTTTATAGCTTCTTTCTTTCATTCATTTCTTGGTAAATAACAAAATTAGAAACGCTCTAGTTAATTACTACTCAGGTGTTATGAATTAAAGATGCAGTCAATAAAAAAACTTAATATCGATTGATTGCTTGTTTTCTGAAAAAGAACAATAGTTAGGCTTATAAATCTTTAACCACAGAAAAAAGTTTCATTCAGGCGTGAAGCATACACATTAAATGCATTCAGAAAGCTAGAAACGCCTGCGCGTCTGTCATGTTGTCATTAGATATTACATTTGACATATTAACATGTATAACAAGAGTACACACGTATTAAATCAGCTTCTCCTACGCAAAGATTACGTTCATTTCCTTACATCAATTAATTAATTACTTAAAAATTGAGATCAACCGTTAATTCTCTCCCGTGCTGGAAGAAAGCATTCCTCAATCTTGTATATCGCTGACCCCGAACCTCTCTTTCTCTCACTTTATGTGTAGTAGTATCATGGCGCCAATTACCAATAAAATGGCATCTATGTAATAATAAGCGTTATTGCCCCTGGGCGATTAGATCACGGTAGCACTTAACTGGACTGAAAATTTAATTTTCGAAAGGAATTGGCTTGTGTCCTCTTTTCTTTTTCTGACCCATCGATATTTATGTTCAACGATCACTACATACTTTTAATTTCAGGATATTACATGCGCTACTATATATCCTTTTACACATTTTTTAGGTTAGTTTTTAAAAGTTTTAGCTCGTTAAGCGAAAGAAAGAGAGGTAAAAAACGGTAATGAATCCAAGACACCTGCGTGTTAGAATGATTAGTACTTCGTCCTATGCATTTACTTATTTTGAAATTCAATCGCAGAATTGGCCTCATTATCCAGTCATTATGAAGTTCTGAATGCAGCTCGTTTGCATGCAGATATACATAACGAGAATAAAAATAACGCCAGGCGTGTATATTTTCATTCAAATTTAAAAACAGGTTCTGCGTATGTAATGCTATTTTACTTGAAGATCTGCCTTATAAATCAGAATTAAGCCGGCTTCTTCTAGCTGGCATGTGGTTATATTTAAAGTGATGAGGAGAATAGTTACGGTTTGATTGAAAAAATCTTCCTGTTGGGATGATATAATGCCCACATATGGGAACATAAATTGATCTATTTTTAAAACATTGGATGCAAGACATTCCAACGTGTTATCCAATAAGGTACTAGTGGTAGGTAAAATGTAATCCCGGTCGGAAACCTTGAAAGTACCTATACGTTAATAGCAAAATGGCGAAAAGCCTTGCAAAAATAAATTATTTTGAAATTTAGAGCATAATAATAGAAACAATAATAATAATCACTGCCTACTTAAGTTTATATGCGCCTCTGTTAGTAGACCATAGAATTGTTATCGAAATAATAAATATTATGAAGGTTTAATAGCAAAATGTATGGACTTGAGTACTGTTTGATTTTGAATTTAATCAAAAATATTTATAGATTGTTATACGTCAGCTTGATTCAAGGTTTCAAAATAAATAAATGGAAAAATAATATTGCAAGAAAACTTGTATATTATTGTCATTCAGGAAACGTTAGAAAACAAGCTATGCAAAACAATTTAGAGAATGTGGTAGTGCAAAAGCATCTAAATCCTCGAGGAAGATCTTAAACGTGTTTGTAATCGTAGATGTATTATATCAGCGAGAAGAAAATATCGCAACGTTTCTTATGCATTTAGTCAAAAAGGATTATAGTAACTGGAAATATTTTTGGAATTCTTAAAATGTTTCAGAAAGAAAAAGAAATAAAATTCGCAAGCTATTAGTATAAAATATTTCTCACGTTCGTTGGTAAACTTGAAGTTATCCTTCAGTGAATCTGAACATTAACGGTAACAGATACGTCATAAATGCAAAATGGACCTAGGAAAATCTGCATTTCCTGTTGCTGTTTATTAAAAGAAGGAAGTAAAGGCCATTATTTAGATTTCTGATCTTTAAGTGACTGCTCACTATTGGTTATTTCTTATCGGTTCATCTTATTCAGCAGTGATCCTAATTGCTGTTTTAATATTACTTTTTAACAGAATTAATCGAATAAGGCACGAAAGGCACGTAAAAGGCATTGCGACCCTGCAACAAGTTAGTTCAAACAAGCAATCTATCAAGCAGAAATTACTAATTGTAAATCATTCCCCAATTATGAAAATTCTTTCTAATTGCCAGATATCGATACAAAATCGGAACGATTTGCTACTATGTAGCTCTGCACGGGCTGAAATTTCCAGGTCTGAAAAACTCCCTATAACTTCTTGATCGGTCCGACATGCCCGAAAGACAGGAAAGCCCGAAAAGCTGAGAAGTACAAAAGGCTCGACGGAAAGAGAGGCTCGAACGGTCCCAAAGATCCGACAAGCCCGAACGGCCCAACAGATCCGTATGTCCGACAGACTCGAGAGATTCAAACGGCCCGATAGACTCGAAGGGCCGAGACGTCCAAAAGGCCCGACAAAACGGATTGCTGAATTTTTAAACTGAGGACCGGCCCGATCCAAACCCGAGCTTTGATTCGGATCAGTGAAGGCCCGACTAGAAAAGCCGACGTGTACAGGCCTTTACCACGTAGGTTCATAGATATATCAGTAGTAAGAGGTGGCTAATTAGAAGACTGGAGCCAAATGTGACTTCAGTTTGAAAGTTCTTGTATATCCTCTCTTCTTGACTTCCTTTAATTGAAAGATTTCTGTCAATGGAAGGTGGTATGTTTCTCATAACCTTGTAGGTATTTTGCACATTTGTTGTCAAAAGAATTCAACATATTTTTAGAGTAACGTTTCTGGGGCAATTTAGCTTTTTATTACGGTTACGTTATAGATTATTTGTGTCCCACTCTAATATAATAGGAAAGGGATAATACAACAATAGGGCGATTTCTGCTGTACCAGAAATCTTATTTGCGCAACCAAGTTATTGCTTCTGTAGCCCAGCAATGTATTTCTGAACAAATTATAAAACTTTGTGCGAAACTCAATTTTGCATTCCCTAATATAATGTGTATTTTGTGAAAGCCTGTATTAAATTTCTATAATGTGTTAAGCATTTAAGTGAGAAAGAATCGTATCTTCAAAGCAATGAATTGCTTAATCGTATGGGTTTAGTCTGTCAGAAGGCGTTCACACCTTCGCAGCTGCAACAAGCAGGCACAAAAACAAAAATACAAAATATAAACACTCCAAATCTTAGAAATTTTATATGAAACAGGGCAGTTAGTTGTGAAAGGGCACTCTTATGTTAAGTGCGTGTCGAACGCGACCTTTAACGCACAACCAATATGAAAAATACATACTAATGCTATTAATTCTTTTAATCAGTATTATGATTATGATTGTTGCTGTTGATGTGGCCTTACAGTACTTAAGACATTTAAATCTGGATTGAGAGAGATCCTTATCGTTGGATTTCGCAAAACCTCGCAGAGATCGTCCCATCTAATGACATTACTCTCGCTGCTATCCTCGTAATAGTAACATCCTTCGTCGGAAAAAATTAAACTTGCGCGAGTATATTTGTTTGGTTCATGTCGCGGCCTCCAGCACCTGCAGGCCAATAATGGTCCCGTCAACCCCTTTCCCCTCTGATCTTATATACATCCTTATTACTAAGGGGGAAGACACACCGAGCCGTAGAGATTTTCTTACAGTACTGCCATTTACTGATTCTGATGGTTGTTGTTGTTGATACGGTGTTACAGTGTGTAATTGCCGCTTACTGGTATCGTGTCTGCTTCACAGTGCGTGGGAGGTACTCGTTGCTTATTGAATGGTTGTTACTGAGTGTAGAAGAATCACTAGTAAAACTGCTAAATTAACTGCTATGTACTTGGGTTCGGCGTGGTCGTGCAGTCTACCACGACCTGTAGGACAGTGAGAAGAGGAGAGGTCTTCGGGGAGATGAGTGCTATGTCGGTGATAACACCTGGTCGTCCAACACGTCCGTTGGATGGCATCTCAGCGCGATAAGCGCTTGTTACAGGTCGCCATGATCCAGCCAGTGAACTGAAGATAACAGCCAACAAACACCAAGATACGATCTCGTAGACGCGACGAGAGACGCCACTGGGCAAACACCTCTCGCTCTTGTAGGTTTTCAGTAAAGCGTCTGCTTGGTAAGAAACTAACGCACGAAACCTTTTTTCTTTTGTAAAAGGGGAATTTCTGTATATGGTCCCATATCCCTACACTTAGTTGGCAACTCAATGAGGTATGAAGTCGACCGACCTCGAGGCAGAGCAAGCATCCACACGGCTTAAAAGGGCCCGCTTAAGTAGATTGTAATGAAGTTTTTGTGGAAATTTTAAACACAAGCGTTTTAAATTGTAGAAAAATCCATATGGAAAGGAAAAGCTGCTTTCCAAAACGGAAATAAGACGAAAAAGTGAATATTTGGAATTTTACAGTAAGATCCAGTTTAGTCAGAAATAAGAACCTTTAAGCACGTGTCAACTTCAAACACAAATCTGTTGCTCAAATCAGTTACATATAAAATAGTTATTTGTAAGGTCACAAGCCATTTAGAATCATAATGAAGTTCGTCCGAACTGGATACTTGAGGACTAATGTTAGGACAATGAATGGCAGAAAGCCAGATTTAGAGATGTGAAGAATTAGATATTTAAAAGAGAAACAAAGGTTAGAACTCTTGTTACGTAACCGTATCAGTAAGCATTTAAGCAATAATCTTTCTATGATTACAAATATACATTAAAATATCAGAATGATACTAGTCTATACCAACATATCTATGAGAAAAAACTATTTACGTGTTACTGTAGAAATAAATTCGTGTAAAATAAAGCTAGATAGGTAGTGTCATGATTTTTTTTCTTGTTTTTATAATGCTTGTTTCAATAAAATGAATTGGTAAAATGGGAAACAATTAACCTAAGGTTAAAAGGAAACTAGAAAAAAATTAATAAAGCAAACATTACGTAGCAAATATTTTAATGCTACCGAACTGTGAAGAATACTTTAAAGTTAGCTCGGAAGTATAATTATAATAGTCAGTCAAATTGGAGCCTTTTTCTGTATCACAAAGCCTCTTTTATAGTTCCAATTTAGTCATGTTACACTTTTAAGAAGAGTTCTAAGGAAAATATAAATAAACATAAAAGAAAGTATTATTTTTCACTAAAAAAGAAAATTACAAAATTAAACGTTTCAGGAAACAAATTAAAATAAAAAAAGTTGAGTGCACTAGACCATATGTCTGCCTGTTCCTAAACACTTCAAAATTAAGTAAAGCTGACCTACTGAAAATTAAGTCACATATTTATAGCTGCTGAAAACTGAAAGTAAATGAAGCAGGGAAACGCGGGGAATTTTTTTCAACTTAAAATACTTTTGTGTTTATTTCACATTTTTGATTTATTTTTTCTTTACGGTTTTGACGTAAAACGAATTTATTTATCAATAAAAAAAATTAATTTCCTAGAAACTAATCTAAACAATTGTTATTGATCTATAAAAAGCGCTTTTTCTGGTTGGCAATAAAAAAAAGGACATTTACTTTAAGGAAAATTAAAAGCAGTTCAACGCCTTCTTTATGATTTTAGTTTTTTATAGGGAAGTAGAATTTAGGTAATAATCGTACATTTTTTGAATTTAGAATATAAAAATAATAATAATAATAAATTAATTAAAAATATCAAATTTTTGTAAATTACTAATGAAAATAAATGCAAAACAGTTTTTGAACAAATTACTTTTATTTTTAATTAGAATATTTTTATATTTATAGTTAGAGTGGGATTTTTAAAATGAAAATTCTAAAATTTCGAGTTTTGAGATTTAAAGCCCCCACAAACATTTACGAGTAGGTTTTAGTACTTCAAAGCAAACTAGATATTACGAAAAAATAAATTTTGCGTAAAATTATGATTTTAAGAAAAATTGCAAATAATAAAAGCTATTCTTTCATTAAATGAAAAATATACACTGACAGCCTCAAAGTATAAAGTTTAGAATTTTCTAGAGCAATAATTGCAAATATTTATAAAGCTTGTTGATTTATTGCATTATTGACATTCAATTTAATTCACATACGTCTAAAAGCAATTAAAAATGAAATATCGATGATGGATCGATTACAAAAATAATTTCTATACAAATTTTCTATCCTATAAATGCAAGCAATTAAAAGAAAAATATTTCTTCCCTCGCTTTAATAGGAATTGTTATTATTTTAATTGTTTTGTAACAATAAAGATTCTTAGCAAATTAAACATTATTTGAAATTGTGATGGTATTCACCAAATTCAATTAAAAGGTATTTAAAATTAGATCCATTTCAAATTGTTTAATAATCTTTGAATCACCTAAACCATAATTACCTCAAAATTTATTAAACAATTTTGCTGTTATGGCATAGATAACGCTTAACCTTGAGAAATTACACGTAATCAGTGCAATTTCTAATTATTCACAACCTGACCTTCTTATTAACAAATGGTTTAGAATTCTATAAGCTTATAATTTCTTCTTATTTTTCTTTTTTATATTGCAGATTTTGCAACCAACAACTTACGTCACTTAAAATTTCTCGTTTGGCATTTTGACGTAAACATAAAAATCACTGAAAAGTAATGTTAAGTACAGCTTCGAGCAGTTTAAAGCATAAACAACTTGTAAACTAATAGACGGTTTGGTTTCATTTTTTTTATTATTATTATTCGTCTGGTTAGTATTCTTTAAAAAAAAAACAAAGGTAGAAGATGGGTAAAAACAAGCCCAACCTTAAAAACATACAACATAATAACGTAATAATCAAGAAATGTTTTTATGGAGACTTAAAATGTTGTTTGTGTCAAAAGGGAGATTTTAAACTGCACCAAAAGTTTTTATTTCTGCTTGTTTTTTCGTTGTAAAAAAGTCATTTCGAATTAGGATCCATGTGAAATGCAAGGGTTTAAATTTCTTGTATAAAATTTTTATTATAGTTATTTCGTGTCTGCTGAATGAATCGTGATGCACAAGATGCAATAGAGCCTTCAAGATGTGTCATCACGACGGTAGAGAAGAATATAAAAGTGCCGTTTTGGTGTTTTATGCTTGAATAATTCAAAGCAAGTTTTTGACTAAAACACGTGCAATTCACGGCAGATTGGAATTTCCAAAAACTCGAAAATACCTAAATCAAACTAAACTTCTTCAAAACACTAGCCTATAAAGTGGGGCTCCCCAAGGTAGAATTATTATACCAGAATAATTTTTCCCAGGCTTCTAGACTTGAAGATGTTAGAGGATAATCCCTTGCGCATTTCCTTGTAATAAATTTAACAATGACACCCTTTCAGAAATAACATTACAACCGTTACAAGACTAAACCCTTGTCATCTTGTATACAACTTGACTATAGTGTTACTTGGAACATGTGACCATCCTGGGAGGCCGAAATCCATTCTGTTTGTATTCTTAATAAGCCTTAAAATTTCTAATGAATGGCATTGGTATGTAAAATAAAAAACGAGATGTTAATTACACACATTAATGTAATGAAAGGATGTAATAATACATAGTCTCTTATTAGTCGTACTTATGCATCATGCATGGATACCAATTAAAATTTTACATTTAAGCAAACTTAAGATAAAAGACATCCTTTTAGAATTTTAAGATCCTCATTGTAAACACATTAAGGCAGTTTACTCTTTTACAAAACAAAATTTAGATTAAGATGTTTACTTTGTTTAAACTATGTTGTGTGTACAAACACATAAAGAGATGTCTAGTTGTAGATAGTGGGTTTCTTCAGTCCAAGCAACTAGGTGCAAGATGTATATAATGCTAATCAAAACGTTCTCTTCGTACCCCCACGCTTGAGTTTAATATATTAATTAACAAATTAATAAAAGCCCACGTAGTCGACATCCTGAATTAAACAAGGATATACTTATAATAATAAAATTCAAAATGTTTATCTTGGAGTAACCATACAGTAAATATAAAAAATAATGACGGCATTCAAAAGAATTGACTTTTTTTCTGAACTCTCAATAAACATACGCACAGCTTAAAATCACTACTTATACTACAAGATATATTCATTTTATTAAACTTTATTTATCTACCTGCTTTTTACAAGAAGTGAAATGGTGTGAAAAATCCTGAATATCTCCTCCTTTATAGATGTGTATGTACGGGTCATAAATCGAAGTCTCGTTTACAACAAGCACTTGAAAAATGTTCTCCTTTTTATTAAACACACATGCGTACCGCAAAAATCATCATAAATTATGACATCCTGTTTACTACCAGTTTTATTAAGTAAGACTAATCAGGACTCCGTAATTAATAAAATAGCGCAAAAAGTCATGTAGTAGACACTTCGAGGAACATATCCTACAAATTGAGTACGTGAACGGCTGCTGCAAACAACGTTCCAGTTCAAATAAGTCGTCGTATCATAATAACATAGACAAAACTGAATTCTCTCTTAAACGTCACAGAACACACACATACGCGTACACACAACAACCGACGGTTTACTACTGATTTAAATTTTACCGCTCAACAGGTAGGCACGTAGCCTTCGTTTGAAAGCAAAGGTGATTAAGACTGACTCGCACGGTTTCGGAATGTTTCGGTATCACTTAGGTTTAAAAGCCTGTGCCAAATGAATGGAAGGGGAAAAGATTTAAATTCATTAACCAATAAAAACAACTTTTGGTATCAACGAGTTTAATATTTTGAGTTAAATTTAATCTATGACAAACTTTTCTATTTTTTCTTGGACGAGCTTTAATATTTTTATCTAACTATAAAAAGAATATTTAGAGGATTTAAAACAAAATGAATAGTAATTGCTATACAACTCAAGTTATAAAAGGAAATTAGCTTCTATGGGTATAATAAATCTAGAAATTACCAACTGCTATGTTAAGGATTTTTGGAGGAAAACTTAATTAAATATCTGTCTTCGGGTTTTTCCTGTCATTGTTATAAGTAATATTAATACTATTAACCTTGCGGCACGTAGTATGGAATTCCATTATTTTATAGTTATACCTAATAATTCGCAAGGAAGAGGCCACGTTGAAGATGTTGCTCAAAAGGCTCAATTGGTTTTACCTTATTGTTAAAAAGTGTTTTAATCATTATACCAACGCTGTTTCCGTAAAGTTTGTTTTGCTTAGAGAAATACATTTGCAAACCAATTAAAGAAAAGTAGATCCGTGCAACGATAGCATTATAAAAATTGCGTCAAGTTTGAACTTTGATTGCTTATATAACACAATCTAAAGACGTCAAAATACTTTTGCATGTTATTATAGGTTAAAATACATTCTAGATTATGATGAGTTTACCATAGTTTACTATGAACTACATTAATCAAGTGAAATACTTGTAACTTTCATGTGTATGCATTTGCTGATCCCCATGCATGAAGAAGTTATCCCTAATAGTATATAATATAAAAAAGTTGGGAACGACTGCAATAAGTCAATGGCTATTTCTTTTATACAATCAGGCTATCAAAACTGTTCTGCGTTTCTTGCAATAAAGGCTAGATGTCTTAGCAACTTCGTTACATTGTTAGTGATACTACTTGTATTATATCCCATGAACTATTATCAGTTCAAATATATCAAAATTCGTAATTCTGAAATAACTCTTAAAAAGTCAGTATGGTGACAACCATGCAAGTAAAGAAAGTCAGTTATTACAGAATTCCTAAGAAACTTCATAGCTTAAACTTGTCTTTAAGTTATTCCCAAACCTATTACTTTAGCTCTTGTGTTTCATGAGCTTTGGAAAATCTTCTTTTTGTCATCATCACGGAAAAGATTCTGGTAACCTAATCCGGCAGTTTTACAAAATTACATTAATCTGTCCTCTACAGGTTAAGAAAGAAGTGAAGTACAAAGCCGCCCGCGTGCAGCTTTCAAATTTTGCGCCCCCGAAAATTTAAAAATTTTCATCCCTTTTTCTGTTAAATTTTGCAAATCAATAGACACCATCACTGATTTCTGTTTATTTTTAAAAATTTTTTTAAATTTTTGTCTGATGTAGAACAAAGGACATAAGACCCAATAATATGTATGTAAATCTTTACTATCTTTTAACAGATCTTCTTCAGATACCATAAATTAAAAACTTTATTTAAAAATTGTTAAAATTTGAAAGTATGTAGTTCGAATCTTTCATTTAAAAACATCAATGTTTGGTCAATTATTTTAAGACAAAAATTAATTTTTAAATTTTGTTTAGGCTTAGGGTCTACAATGGGTTTATCAACATGTTGGTAGTCAAAAAATTTGGGTTTTACTGTTTTTCGTATACTCTGAAGCGCTAGAAACGATGATGCCTCTAGTATATCTATTGTTTTAGCTTTTTTTCGCTAATATTTCTTCAAAACTGTTAGTTCTTCGCTAATTTTGAAAATATTTTAAGTTATTTAAGAAATTCAGAGACGACTGAAAATTCATAATTGGACTTTACATCATTTTGGTTAATGTATTAATCTTGAGTAAAATGTCATACCAAATTAATAATTGAAGATATGAATTTAAAATTTTGGATCCCCATTAGCAAGGAGTTGGCTTTATGTGTTGCTCAGGGCCGGCGTAACCGGTATAGATATATAATATTACATTGATTAAAAATATAAATAAAAATTTTAAAAAACTGTACACTAAAGATAAGCTATACGGTGTAATAATTTATGGAAGTTGACTACCAGCAGCCAATAACCATTGAATTTATTTGTTAAGCGCACTTTTCTCTCCCTTTAAATAGGTATAACTGGTAAAATTGTGGGATTATTAAAAGCACCGTAAACTATCATCCTGTAATACTTTCTTTTATCCTAACATAAATGCAATGGCATATCTAGGGTGTGGCAAACAGGGCACGTGCCCTGGGCGCCAATGGGAAGGAGCGCCATTTGGTGCCACTTGATATGTAGCACCCGTCTTTAACTTAGGCATAAAAATTCGTAAAGCTAAGTACTTCGGTCTCATGTTCGATTCGACTCCTGATCAGGCACATGGTGAGTAAGTCTCAGAAATAATAAAATATGTGGAAATCGATTTTGAAAAAAGGAACAGTTCGTATCCTTCCTTGATTTTATTTAGACGAACCTGAAAGATTCTAAGAACGTAGTTGAGACCATCTTGAACCAGTTAGAGAAGGATAAAATAGACTTGCAGAATTGTCGGTCACAGTGTTATGATAACGCTGCTGTGATGGCTGGCCACAAAAGTGGTGTTCAGAAAAGACTAAATGAGAAGAACTATTTGGCAGTGTTTTTTAACTGTGATAACCACTCACTCAACTTGGTTGGTGTACACGCAGCCAAACAGGACGCAATAATGGTAACATTTTTTGGAACGATTCAAGCTCTCTACGTATTTTTCCTTCGTCAACTCAACGCTGGGAAAACTTAAAACGCTGTGCCTTCAGTTCTTAAGTCGGAGTCTATAACAAGATGGAGTGTAAGGGTAGAAGCTGTGAAGCCCACAAGTAAATACCTTGACGATATACTTTAAGTTCTCCAGGTCAGGATAGACGGTACATACAAGACTAGTGAACCAAGAAGTGAAGCTAGACAGTTGTACAACCGTATGTTAAGTCACCATCTTCTGACTAGGTTTTTGGGATAGAGTACTCATTCCTATTGAACGGTTTCGAAAGAGACTGCAAGATCCGAGCATGGACTGTCAAGATTGGGATGTTGAAACCGAAAAAAGACCAAGACGAAAGAAAAGAATGACTCGCGAAACGTCGACCGAAGCCGGATTAACAACTAAACATGAAACTGAAAGAGTCGTGAAGGGAACAATTGACCGTCTTCATACGGTTCACTCGTTTGCATGAAACTGACAAGAAGTTTGGGTTTCTACGTAACGTTGAAGGATTGTCTCACAGCAGTGACAGTGACGTCTTAAAACTGAAATGCGAAAATTTGGAAAATATTTACAACTGCGATGTTGATGGTCAAAAACTATACGAGGACATTTTGGACTTCAGAATATTGCTTACAAGCCGGACCAGCAATAAAATATCAAGACCTGAAGAAGTTCTGCAATTTATTGTTCAATATGGAGATGAGAGCGTATTTCCAAGTAAGGTTAACAATTTCTGTATTCATTGCTAGCTGCGAGAGATCTTTCAGTAAATTAAAATTAATTTTAAATTATGTGAGAGCCTCAATGGGCCAAAATCGATTATGCGATCTTGCTATACTGAGTATTAAAAGGGAAGAAGCTGCGAAGACTGATTTCGACCTCGTTATCGATACATTTGCATCAATGAAGACAAGGAAGGTACATATTTAATAAGCTCCTTCTGGATGATTTATTTGAACTTTTCTTGACCTCGACACACGCAGACGACATGCAGTTAGAAAAGATCTGAGAAGTGTGTCCAAAATTCGAGGTTTACCATTGGGATCTCGTAAAGGGTAAGAGATACGAAGTCGGTTAAATGAGATAAAAGTTGCCGAGTCGAAGAGCCAGTTTACTGGTGTTCTTGTTTTCTTTTAAGAATACATAGTCTACTAGAGAGCAATTCTAGTTTACAGCCTAGCAGACAAAATGGTAAGATCTAGATCTATTAGAATCTAGGGTAACCGAATAAATTTTGCCCAGGGGCGGCCAAAACCCTAGCGCTGACCCTGGTGTTGCTTCAGAGTTAAGAAAAGGATCTTACATTATTTCCACCAATGTATCACATGTTTTACCAAAATACATTTTCAGTGGTGTAACAGCATCGATCCTACTTTGATCATCTAGAATGGAAAAAACTCCGAAAAACTGTTTTTCTCTATCATTACTGAAATTTACAGTCAGGGAAGATTTATAAATCCGCATGTACTTCCCTGATAAACTATTAAATAAAGAATAAACGCACGTGTTTAAGCGGTACATTTTGGTGTGCAATACAAATTGCTCCATTTTATTAATTATCTGTTTATAATTTTGTTGAAAACAACTGTGATGTTTATGAATTTTACTGGTATCAACCATTAAAGTGCCAATTAAAAAACTGCATTTCTAAGAGTGTACATAATTTGTAAAATCAAGTATTGACGTGTTCATTTCTAAATGTACTTTTTCTTGGCCAGCCCAGCAAGTTGTTAAAAATTATTATTAAATCTTCCAGCGGTCTGCTTATGTATTTTTTATTTTATCGAATACGAAAGTATAAAATCTAATTAGTATCAAAAATCAAATCTTAATTTTCCGGGCCCTAGAAACGCCGCCCGCATGCCGTGCACGCTTTGCACTCCCGCTGACGCGCTCTGTCTCCGATTTCTTAAAAACATGATAGCCAAGGTCGCCAATCAATCTAATTCAGTCAAACTAAGTTTATACAGTAGTATACTTCACGAAAGTAGAACCGTAGGTAGATTCTTTGGCAGAAAATAACAAAAGAAGTGTCTTGAACTGAGAGTTACTGAAAGAATTAACACGAAACGTTGCTGAATAAATACTGTAAAGTCTTAAGAACTGTAAAATGATGCAAACCAAGCAACCCCAGACTTTTCATCGAGAACAGTGTAATAGAAAGGCAATGCACTTCACCTTGTGTCCAAATCAAGATTTTCTAAATTTAGTCCGGCGTAAATGGCATTGTATAGATAATCTTGTAAGGAGATTATTATCAAAGTTAGGTTAGGAATTGTAACCAAATGCAAAGGGATTAGTAGCGATTTGGCCACGTAATAACAATCATTTTTGAAATAAGAGAACAAACAAGCCTCTTACTAATTAGTCCTATTCATTTACGCTTACTTTCCTTGCATACTCCTCAAACCTGCCCTTTAATATCATTTACTCAACAAGATTCAATTCTAAAATTGTTAAACAAGAGGATTAAAGTAAATAACTGTATCATATAGATTGTAAAATCAGAACCCGCGTGTAGGTTCGATCTCCATGCGAATTCTGATTTTTTTTTCATATGTATGATATGGTTTCTACTTTAATGCTCCTGATTATTTAATATTTGTTTACGTTTTTGAAATCTGCACAGAGTGTTAAAGCCATTTGTTATTCTAGACTACTTTTCTAGACACGAAGTAAGCTGGAAGTTGGAATATGGCAAACCGTTCAAATAGCAACACTGATATAAGAGAGGCTATAAACAAGCAATGAGTATTTTGTAAGGTTGCCCAACCTGAATTCTAAATTGAAAAATAACATCCGAAGTTTTGATCAATTTTCAGAAATTTTGTTGGGTGCGTGCCACAGTCGGCAGTCCAAGTAAGTGGATATCACATCGCATATTGCAGTGAAACAGATTCTGAAGAGTTTCTATGCAGTTTGTAGTTGTCTGTGTCGTCAGACGTGAGAAAAAACAGTAAAGAAAATACTTTCTATGGACATTATGTAACAAAGAAAATGCAAATAGGAAAGTTAGAATATCATGACTGGAAACCTGGTGCCTCTTATACGCTCTGATGGTAGTCTTTCTGAGTTCAACCTTAGGTTCAAGTAGTTTTTGTAAGATTCTGTATTAGGTTTCATAGAGATATCACGATAATGATCAACTGTATATATGAATACTGACATCACAATAGAATAGAAAGGCAGCAGAAGTACAAAGTTCAATACAGATTTGCAAAATCGCTGCTCAGTATTTTACATAATAGTGCAAGTAAAGTATAGCAATGTTTAGTAAAAGAAGGGTTTTGTGTACCTATGTTAGTGAACAAATCAGTGGTGTAGCGAAAGGCTCCGCAGAGCCTGCAGTGTAGGGGGCCTAACAAACTGGATGGTCCATTGATCCACAGTAATGATTAATTTAATTACTAAGAAATGTATAAAATATTTATAGGTGTTCCAAACAATTATATTGTAAAGAGCTCACTGAAACTTCTCTATCTTCATTAGCTTGTTTTACAATCTCACGAATGTTATTACCTCTTCTGTTATTATAATACTGAGATCGCGCTGATTCGACATTGCTTGTAGAGTTTGATTGTGGAGATAATATTGGTGGCGGAAATTGGTTTTGCCAAAGTGTAACACTATACTTAGTGATCATACCACGTAGTTATTGTGATAAGATAGCTCTGGAATTTATGATGTTGTTAATTAATCATCGGAAAATTGAGACTTATTAGATTTGACTTAGTATTCAAAGCCTGTTACGTAAATGAAAAGCAGTACTGGTCTCACCGTGGAACCTTGAAGAACGCCTGAATGTACCTTGCAAAAGGAAGAAATTGTAGAAACAACTAGAACAGTAAGGCTTACTAAATGCAGATATCCAGTATAATATTGTAGGTTGTCGTGGATATCGTAATGTTCTAATTCGTATAAAGGTCACTTTATCAAATGCTTTGGAGAAGTCTAAAAAGAGAATATCTATGAACTTTTCAGCATACGAGGATGGATTAAAAAGTTTCCGGAATCGCCCAATTTATTTTGCATCATCAAGTACGCTGGTGTTCTAATTGTTCATAAAAAAAAATCAAATTGATCTGTCATTTAGTTTATAAAGAAAAATAAAATTAGAGCTGTCATTGAATTTTTCTATTTGGAGGTCAAAACAGCCTCAGAAGTTAGGGGCAGATTCGATTCTTGGCGACTCTTCACCAGCGTTTTCCACCGTAAGTTTCTGGATATCTGAATTCAAATCTGGACGTACCTACACAATTGATAAATCTCGTTCAGGGCGCCCAAAATCTGCAACTACTCAAAAAGCATTGACAGGATTCATGACATAGTGTTAGACAATCGTCGAAAAAAAGTTCGTGAAATAGTTGAGGCTATGGTCATCTTGTATGAACGGGTTGTCAATATATTGCACCAAGAATTTGGATTAAAAAGACTTTCAGCAAGATGAATGCCGCGTTTGCTCACTCCAGAACAGAAACTCATTCGTGCTCAAATTTCAGCTGAGTGTTGTAGTTGTTGAGAAAAAATACAGTTGATTTCATTAGGAGATTTGTGACTATGGATGAAACTTGGATTTACCATTATATATCCCAGAAACCAAGCAACAGTCAAAATAGTGGGTTGGCCAGGGAGAATCCGATCCGAAGAAGGCAAAAACAGTTCAGTCGGCTGGAAAATTAATGGTTTCTGTTTTTTGGGATGCCAAGGGCATTTTACTTACTGACTATCTGGAGAAAGGAAAAACCATAACAGGCCAATATTACTTAACGCTTTTAGAACAACTAAATGCAGCAGTTTATTACAATTTATTTCCAGTATCTATTTACACTAAATTATTTATTTATTTATGTACAGAATAATTTATTTATCACTAATTACATTTATTTCGTTCGTAACTACACGCAGTTATTTACTGCAGAACTAACTAACTCTATTTATGCTACCGCTTATATACGTTTCCTCGTTCCTCTCGATGAGCCTAGAAGGTTCGCGCCTTTTCTCGCACATTCAACGGTCGGACTGTTTCAGATTTCTCCGGCATATTTGACCAGTAACGCCGAGTTCGTTCGAGACTTCTCTAGAAGATTCGAGGGATGGCACGTTACAATATCTTATGTTGAATTTCATTTGTTTTCACGTTCATTCCGGAAATTTTTCGATCCAGCCTCGTATACTTGAGACGTTCAGAGGTTTAAATTTCCTAATAAACAAATAACAGTCGATCTGTCAAGAAGAAACTTGTGCTAGTACAACGGAATTATCAAATTCTGCATTAAGAAACGTATAAGTGTTCACAACAATTTTCTTTATAATTTGCTTTGGAGCAGATATGTAGAAGGTTAACTACACCTTTTTAAGTTCAAATTGGAATTAATCAATTTCAAATCGAGATTAATTAATTTCAAATTTACTAATCGACTTCAAATTGAAACGAATCTGAACCGACTGTCAAGCTGATTTAAAATTGATTATTCCAACTGAAATGTGTGATCGCTAACACGAAATGAGGAAACAACGTATGTAACAACAGTTTTGGCAAAATGTTTAAGCTTTTATTTCAAACAGCATTATACTTTATTCTTAGATGTGTATTATATACCCTAGTTTGTACAATGCCGACAAATAAAAGCGGGGCACACTTCTCTGACGATACGTCGGTTCTAACAAAATTTGAAATTATTTATAGCTTTACTGTTAAATCGACACTTATTCTTTGTTCAGGTAAATGCAGAACATAATAGTTTTACTTAAGCTGAAAAACAGATTTACAAAGGGTAATTTTAAAACCTGTGTGTTGTCCCGCTTTTATTTGCCGGTACTGTACATGTATTATCAACGACACTTAAGATTTAAAACGCGAGTACAAGTTCATGTGTATCGGAGTTTGGTTTAGACCTGTCACTATAGATTCTGGACGGTTAAGACATCAATTATACAAATCTTCTGGTAAATTCTTCTTTGCAATGCGGACAAAACCGGAGGACCACCACTCTTTTGCAAATTGAAACATGGAATAACCCGTTCGAGTTTTGTTATTGTTCGATAAAAGGTTCTAACAGTTTTCAGTTCTGTAAATGTTCACAATATCACCTTTTGCTATTAGGCCAAGCAAATTGTAAATACTTTTTCGTATTTCTTACTTCTTATCAACTTTCTGACATTAATGAATAATCAAATAACTTAGATGACAATAATAAGAATAAGGATATAAACTCTAAATCTTTCCCCATAACTGAAGTATTTCTCCACATGATTTTTTAACATCTAGAAAGATTAGAACTCGCATACGAATCGAACCCATAAACTTGGTACTCTGGACCAAAGCTCCAACCAACTGAGCTTAGAGTTCTTTTTTTCTTTTCTAAATATTTCTATATGTAATTAACATGAATAACAAGGTGATGTGACAGATATTTGTTGGATTCAACATACTTTGATTTGATTGCTTCCAATTTGAGCTTGAAAGATGGAGTCAGTATCAATACTACAATCCAGTTTGTATACAGGAATGTTATAGAAGCCTGCAACTATTGGTTCGACAAAGAACCGGAACTGAATAATCGTTGTGAAGGTGAAAATGGAAACTCAGAGAATAATTTCTTAACAAGGTCGCAGATATTTGATCTAGAGTTCTAGACTTAACTGACAAAGAACTTTCTTTATAGTTAAACGTTTTTCTGAACTGCTTCGCAATTTCTTCAGCAGAACCTTCATTCAACTCGCATATGATACCATCGAATCTACAAACAAGAAGTATACTAACTTTGGAAGATATTTGGAATCTGGTGGAGGTATTTGAAAAGATTTGTCTTTCCAGAGAGTTTTTTTAGGTTTCTTTTCAAATTGATTGAGAGTTCGTTAAGAGAACTTTCTAGGTTTTGAGATTGTCTAAGTTGCGGCTACTGCAAAGGTGTGGTGGAAGTAAGGTGGGACCGACATCTGTTTGTAGATTTAATATTAAGCAAACTTAGAGAAAATTAAAAAATGTAACAATGTAATTTTGAATTCGAGGTTGAATCTGGGTTTGTATTTTACTATTTTGAGTAAGTAACATCTACCTACTACCTACTAAAACAGCTGCGGCTGGCTAGGGTTAAAGTAAAACCGTTTCAGATTTCGTTAACATTATCGTTATAAGAAAAGAAAAAAATATTTCAATAGGTTTCAGCAGGCTGATTTTTTAAATTGTGGTTGTCGATGGTTTTTATTGCATCAGTTGTATATGTAGATTATAGTTTGGTACTGGACTGGCGATGCTAATATTATCTGAACAACCCACTGTTAGAAATCAAATAGACATGTAAACAAAATAATGAATTATCTAATTAGAACACTACATATCTAATTAAGCATATGACGAAGAAGATTTAATAGTTCAGCAAGAAGGGTATTAATGCGTTACATTAAAGCAGTAACAGTAGTAGCTAATTAACAGACATAGGAAAAAGATAACTGCAGGAGTAAATCATGCAATAAAATCAATCCAAAGAGAGCACTTTGACTTTTTTAATTCTTAAAATATTTAAATTCTTTCCTTACTCACCAAATATTGTTTCAGCTTTATGTCGGACCTTAACTTTGTCCAACATCCACCTATTCCTAGGTAGCTAGGCAGGTGTAAAGAGGGCCAAATATTTATAAGATGATAAACGGCATTTTTATTCCCCATTTCTTTTTCCTTTTATCTTATTGGTTTAAACGGGAATTCTTGTAGACAACTAAAGACGCTTAATATGCTTTGATAAATAAGGTACACAGCGGGATTTTTAAGGGTTATTTAACACAGGGAGTTATTTTTTTGATGGGTTTTATGTCCGTCACGATTGGAACGTTTGTATGATATTATTTTAATGTTTTGATTTTATCTTTAATTTTTCTTTTAAATTGGCTTCCCTTGTTGCATTGTACACATGTCTATCTTGTTGTGTCAAAAATCAAAAATAAAAAATAATGAATGTAAATGTATAATGCATTTTTTAACTGCATATTAGGAGTGTTAAAAGCTGACAAAATTACTTATGCGTATTAAATTAAGTATTAAGAAATCTAAGATTTATTTCTTTAAAATTTTACTACCATCTAAGCTACTCTTAACCTATATTTACTTCTAAATATGAAGTATCTGTTGGGTGATTTACGATTGGTTCCATTAGTTCTTACGTCTAATAACTGTAAATTCTAACTTTTTAAAAAGGTGTAAAACCTGAGCCGTAATTAAAAACGAGAAGAATGGTGTCAGCAGTTTGTATATTTTTTACTTTACATAAAAGACGTAGGTGCAAACTTTATAATAACACAGGAACTACGTAGCAATTACCAATTATGCCAATCGAATTAAAATGCCAATTACTTTTTATCTGGCTTTTGTTCACGCTACTTTTACTTATTTGCTTCACTTTCTTACAGTTTTTATTTGCCATTCTTCGCTAATAAACCTGAAAGTTTAAATTGTTGCTATTATACTATACAACAGTCAATGGCAGGAAGAAATTTACGCAAAATTAAACACGAAATCAGTTTTACTGTTAAAATTAAATCCGTGAGTGTTTTCTACTCTACCTTTAGTTCGTACATCTTTAGATCATTACAGGAACCCTAAAGGGAGTTGGTTGTATGGGGATTAATTTTTAAAAGTATAACCTAGTACTGTCTAAATGGAACGCAAGGCAGTAAAAAGATTAAGTACTAAATAAAAATAAGAATTTCAATAGAAATTAAAAGATTTGTTTGTATGATGGGCAACGTATTAAAATTTTATGACGGAATTTAAATTTTGATTTAAGTCCATCTTAAATTTTAATTTTTTCCTATTGAATTTTGATTTATACCAAAATTTAAACGCCTTAATGGAAAAATAAATTATGGTTTTAAGTTTTTTAGGTCGCTGTCGGTGGTTGGTATGCTTCCTCTGTTTTATTCTTTGTTTTACAATTTTACTACCATCATGAAATAACAGTCATTGAAATGTGTTACATAAAAGTTGGAACTAAAACACAATACTCCGTAATTTAAAAAAATTGACTGTTTTCATGCAGCATTTTCATTATAATAGGATTTTATTGGAACAATTAAAGACCGCACGACAGGAGTGGGTAAACGTGACCCCCGAGGCCGAATTGGCTGGTATAATGACACACTGCAGTTCAAACACCATAACTAACTCGTTCAGTTAAATTTTTGCTCTAAAATTAGTTTCTGCTGATAAATTTTCCCGTGTACGAATCAATTAGGTCTCAGGGACCAAGTTTGCATATTCCTACCATAGTGTATTCTCGATATCAATAAATTTTTATTGTTTGGCAATAGTCTACAGGCTACCAATAATTACACCGATTAACAAACTGAAACTTTTTTCTGGTTCCTAGTTACAAATAGGTGATCCAGAATCCTTTTTTCATGCTGAATCCAAATCTGCTTTTGATTTTTCCCTAGCACGTATAGTTTCCGAGAAAAACATGATTTTGTTTCGAAATAAAACGCTAAAGTAGTTAGATGCATTTTATATTACAAAATGTACACAAAACCCATTAAAATATTCTATTTGACAGTTTTCTTTTCTGTAATGATGTATTAGGGTCTTCTCTAATCAGTAACCAACAGTAATCGCCCAACATGTTCGAATTCCATCTTCCCTGGTACCGGTTTTCCAACGTTGAAAGGTCTTGATGGAAAGGCTCCCCATGCTCATCACTTACAGCTCCTAAATTGTCTGGGAAAAAATCCAAATGGGAATGTAAATAATGCAACTTTAGCGATATATTACCCATTCTACGGTAAGCTGTCAACATCTCGTCGACGAGGTGTTTGAAATTGAAACCTCTGTTATTCATTAATTGCCGAATTTGGGAATCCAAAAAAATACCCTCCTTTATCTTAGCTTCGATGATTTTTGAAAATTCTTTTTTTATGTACTGAAAACCTCTTCCACCACGGTTCATACCTTTTACAAAATTCTTTATCTGCCCTAACTTTATATGCAAAGGGGGCAAACAGATATTGTTTCTATCCACGAGGCATTCATGTAAAATATTTTTTTCTCACACAACTATCTGCCTACTTGATCAACTTCTCACAATATAATAAGCAATTGTATTTTATAAATCCCAGTTGCATTCCTAATAACAAAGCTATAACTTTCAAATCTCCACAGGTTTTCCACTCGTGTCGTTTATAGTCTACGCTCGATAAAAGGCATTTCATAGTTTTATAAGATTCCTTTAGGAGAACTGAATATGCAGTGGGAACTGAAGGCAATACGTTGCCACTGTGCAACAGAACTGCTTTCAAACTAAATTTAGATGCATCAATGAACAGTCGCCATTCTTCTGGTTTGTGTTTACGTCCAAGGGTTTCCATCAAACCGTCAACATCACTGGAGTAGGTAAGATTGTCGTCTATAAAATAAAACTCAGAATACTTCTTTTCGCGATTACGAAAATGATTAATTTTGGTATTGTGTTCCAATAAATTCCAACTTTTCAATCGGGAGCCAAGCAACTCGGCTTTGCTTTTGCTTAAGTTCAGAACTAAATCGTTTAGTTGTGCCCGTGTGATCAAATGTGCTCAGTGGGATCTGGAGGAATAAACTCTGGATCATTGCTAAAAACAGTGTCGACATTTTCTTCATCTGATCTTTCAAATGTTTCCGGTGGCACAGGAACTGGAAGATCAGTACAATGGCTAACGGGTCTGATCGCCGATATTAAATTAGGATACACAACAGATTTTTTATTTTCTGCAGAGAAACCTGTTATCTTTGTTATGCAGAAATAACAATTGGTTAGATGATGCTTTTGTTCTTTCCATATCATAGATACTACGAAGGGCATACATACACGGGAACCTTTTATCCACTGTCGAAGGCGATTTACACAAGAAACATAACAAATATGTGATTCTCATTATCTTAATATCAAACTTGACATCCAAAATACAGACGATAAGGTTTCCTTATTAGCATAGTCAAACATCGTTTTTGGTGTTTAGCACTAAACTCTCTACAAACGCAACAAAAACTTCCCGGATCGTTTGCAGATTGACGGGGCATGATTAATGTTTCTATAGTTATCACTTAAAACACAAGAAATTTTCTTTGTTAAACAGTGACAATGCAACTTTATAAAACTTCACTCGCTTTACCAAACAGTACTAACACTGAACAGGTTCATACATAAGTGATCTCACTTATGGAAAGTTGAAATAATATTTACAAATATTTATCAGAGTGACATACCTGTTGATGACATGTTAATAGCTTCCTAATATAAGCGGAATGCAAATACCTCATTTCCAAAACTTCTTATACCTAATACGTAATTACCTAATGTAATTATAATTACACTGTCCACTGGAACTTCAAATGCATCAATTTGAAAAACTACACGTGATAGAAAAAATCCGAAAGCATATTTGAATTCAGAATGAAAAGTTACATAATGATTACTCAGTTTTGTTTAAGATCCAAAAACTCTGTTAATCAGTGTGATTTATTCAAAACACTACGACGTTCTTTATAGTTTTGATTTTGTTAAGAAAAACGAGAAAATGATACTTCAGAAGGAAATATTCAATTATTTGTGTCCTATGACAGCTAGTTACAACGATATAAAGATTTTGTTTTGTTTGATCTTGCTTGTTATGCTACAAGATGATGCAAACTCATGTAGATCTTCTTTCGCTTTCAAACATTTCACATTTCTCTGAAATTTTCGTGATATGGTACTCACATTGAAGTTCTTGTTCTGTTTATCTTGGCTAGCATCACACATATGTCTAGTCCTCTCATACTGAGAATTATGTTCGAGTCTCTTTCCTTAATATGCGGTGTGTATTTCTACAGCATCTTTTCTTATTTGATCCACTGCCTAGTTCTAGTTTACTGAATTAATATGGCAGTTACTGCCTAGAGGTTTACAAAAATATGCTAGCTATCTGCAGAATAAATAGACAACGGCAAAGGGAGACACAGAACAGTCGTGTTTCAGTATATACAAGTTAGTCGATGAATTACAGCAAAAACAAACCATTTGGGTAACCCAGAGGTATTATATTTAGAAAAGCCATGGATGTCTTTGGCCTTAGTCTAGGTTAGTGCTTTTTGTGTTCTAGATGAAAACTACATTCTTACGTGTTCAAAGGATATCCCATTCCTTAAAATACTACGACTACAATAAATACCGGCAGTTGCTGACGGCACTTTTCTAAGTCTTGTTCTTTTCTGCCTTCTTTTAGAAGCATCAGTTTCAAGATGATTACTGATTATTATTACATCTTCTTATTTTAAGAGAAACTTTTATTATATCTAGTTAGCAAAACTACATCGCGTAATTATTTCTTGGGCGTACTTGGTCTATTACACATACTTCTTCGTCGTTTTCCGAAGCTGCTTGTTTAGCTCATTTAGGAGATAGTTATTCTGGTTAAGGGTTAAGCTTTACCCCTTGCAGACCTCTTTCAGTGCTCCACATTCGGATTTTGTCCATTTTCAATGTGGTCAACCATCGGGTTTTGTCCATTTTCAATGTGGTCAACCATCGGGTTTTGTACTCATTTAGACTTCTGCAATCTGGTATTGCTTTCGTAAGTCTGGATTATTGGTATTTACCAAAACAAAACAAGAAGATCAATACTTTAATCACACCTTATGAAATCAGCAGAATTGTCAGCATCCATGGTCTCTGTGTCCAAAATTCTTACCGCATATGGTCACCATGTGCAACTCGGCGCGGCGTAGGCAAAAGAAGCGCCAGTGCGGTTTTTGCAACATTTAACACAACATTTGTACAACGCTGTGTACTCAATCTTGTTCAGTCGATTAAGCGTACAAAAACACTTAATGATGTTGTTACCACAATGAAAATTTCTACTGCTTCCACATGGTTCTACACTGTGCATTAGTTATTAATGTTTCATTAAACCAAGCAAACTATTACCCATACGCATTGGTTGGTAATTATTAAAATGAAACATAAGTTATTGTTGGATTAACCACAACGGATCAGTAAAAATTTCGAATTTTTGCTTGTTGAAGGAATTTACGCCAACTCTATTTATCTTGTCGCTTTTATGTCTGCCTATGCTCGCTTCCTTAAAAAAGGAAAATGGCAGTAAATGACAATCTGGGGAAAATAGAACTTTGTAGGTAGATAAGCGAGCAGTAAGTTCTCTGTCATAGTAACAAACTTTAATGTAAAATACCTCCCCTAAATACCTATACATGCTGAGGCAACTGGCAGTAAGTAATATAGTGTATAATTAAATATATTATTCGTGATTTACTCGAAAGTTGATATTTTTTCTGTGCAGCACGAGTGTTCTCAGAAATTTCATTTTGTTTGTTTGAATGGGGCTTTCCTGTTTTAGACTGAAAATTCGGAATTCACAGCAGTAAATTGTAGTTTGGATAAAAAGTGCACTGTGGACTACGCCAGGCTAAGACAACGTCAACGTTCAGAATAATTTTGATGGAACAGAGAATTTCAGTCTATTAATAAACTGTTGTAAGCGCGTGTACAAAAGTGGCGGTAGAGTACCGTGATGTAGTCACTCCATCTCAAAGAGCACAGCAAGCACCATTTAACGGATCCAAATGAGACAAGCGCCAATATAAACTAGCTAGCATTTCCGTTTCAGTTTCTGCCCCTCAATGAACCTAGCCAACCTCCTTAATCCTTCACCACCAACGAGCAAGATCAGGCCCTGCGACCCAGAAGATCTTAGGAAGAAACAAAAACCATCGCTGGTACTTGTACCACTGAAGAGTCTTTAAGCTTTCACCACCAACGACCAAAGTTCCATGTCTGTACGGTCATCAGGCCCTGAGACCCAGAAGATGTTAGAAAGAAACGAAAGATCATCGTGGGTACCTAAACCATTGAAGAGTCTTTAACTGTCCACTACCAGTAACCAAAATTCTATGTCTGTACAGTAAATTGTTGACTAGTGTTGAAATAATGTTCAATTTTCTTATAAACCCTCAGGAGTAAAGTCTCTTAAGGTACCACGCTCGACAAAAACCAAAGCTACTGCTACTTAATAAAATAGAATAAACAATATTAAACTCTTTTAACAACAAAACATAAGAAACTATAGTAATTATAAAAATAAATTTTGATTTATTTCATGAAGTATTCATCTAATCTCGATTGGCGTATCACAGGAAGTTAAAACCTTAGAGTTTTCGGAGAGTAGTCGTATAGCAGACAGGGCATAGGTTAGATAACATGCTCAGAGATCTCTACTAGAGCCACACCTGGAGAGAAAACTAAACCAAATAATCGAAGGTGCTTGCATTTAAGAAGAACAGTAAGACGTTTAAGTTTAGCTTAAGTTACTGTAAGTATAATTTCATCTTATTACTTTGTGCTAAACGTAACATGTAAACTTCGTCTTGCTACTAGAGAAAATGGGGATGTCCTATTCTAACTACTAGTACAATATAGTTGGAAGCTAATTATGTTCATAAGTAAAGAAAAGCTGTTCTACTAAGGATTTTAAGATCTGCAGGTACAGAAGACCAATACGCTCTTGGTTTCCTGTCTTTAGAAAACAGAGCAAACGTTGTAAAACGTTTTTGGGTCTATATTCTGCTGAATTTAAGAATTTGTTTACGACATAGCAAGAACCAGTGAGATGATGTGGTTTTAAATTCTGTTTGTAAATACAAAGTCCATCAAATTGACCCCTTTCGTACGACTTTTAAATAAGTGAAGGAACAAGAAAATATGTCAAGTAATAAGCAGCGAATGTAAGCCAAATTAATTTATCAAACAAGCAGTATACCTCGTCTTTGTTTCTGAGTGATATCTAGCATAACATAAAGAGTATTGTTTAAAGAGATATTGTCATTCAGTATGTGACGAACCCTTTCTCAGTGCATATATTTCTTAGCATGTTAATACGTCCTCTAGACCTTTGGAGAGGGGTCTATGCATAGTCAGTTGGGCCAATCAGTTTCTGTCAAATTCAAACGCCTTCATGTCCATTTCCCTGCTTCCAGTGTACCTGAACCCAAACTGAAATGGCTACAAAAGATTATCTCAAAATAGTAAACAAGCACCAGTTACCGCTCAGGTTTGCAAGTCGAACCGGTTTTTCGATTTTGCGGATAGGTGATGGGTTATACTAAAAAAATCATATTTACGAGAAAAAACATTAGCATTATATTGGAAATTACACAAATCAATTTTTGTTACTGAAGCCTTTCCATTCTAACGAAACGATTGCTTCTAATCAAACACTTTATTCCTAAATACCCGATTTCGACCAGAAACCATCGGACAAAATGATAGAAATGGTCTGGAGCGTTTTTGGAGCACGCCGATGCGGTTTTGAAACACTTTGGGAGCAATCTAAGATACTAAGTACTGTGCTGTGAACATACACCAGTTCGTTTCTTCAAACCTTTTCGGGAACTTTAAGGCCAAAAAATTGTTTAATCTTGATGATTAAATTAAGTTAAGCCAGTGTCGATTGTCTATCCTACCATGTTATTTCCTGTATGATCCTACTCATAATATTTAATATAAGAAGTAACTTGATGTACGAAAGTTCGAATCGAACTGATAGGAATGTTCTTTCGGAATCGACAACAAAATAATGGAATGCTTGAAGACAATTACATTCTGTGAAAACGGTTTAGTCGACTCCAAATATTTGAGTTTTCTTAAGATCATTTTGGGCTTTTATGGCTATTTTTGGACCAAATCAAGACAGAAACTCTGTGAATTAGTTGGTAATTAGAAGCAGAGTTTAAAAATGTATCAGTGTCACTTCTGGAGGAACAAAGAGTGCGTGCCTTTGTTACTTAATAATCAATCAAAAACTGAAATTAAGGTGCTTTAGAACGACACTATTTACTAATATCATGTTTTGATTAAGAGGGAGGTACTTACTAATAATAGTTAGTCAGTACTATTAGTGTCTAAAAGGGAAAAGAATAGACATCGGGAAGATCGAGTCAGTTTTAATGCTGAATGAAACAATTTTACGGATAACACGGAGCGATAAAATACTTCAGGAGCTTTTCATATAAAAAGTCTGGGTATCCAGAATTTCACTTACATCTGGTGTATACTACAATAGCAGAAATATCATAAAGGCTTTTAATGAGAATAAGTAGTAAAAGGTTGTGCCATAAATATACACCTGATTGCACTAGTATATCTAATACACTATGTTATTAGCTACTTAAGCTTAATTGTGTTTAAAATTATGATGATCCACAATACTCATTTATAGAAATAAATTCCTCCTATTCTTCTATATTCCACTTTTAAGTTACGTATGTTTGTTAGCATTAGCAGTATAAAAGATAACCGCGTAATTTCAAACCACAGACACTTTTAATTACCTTCTTGGAACTAACATTAATACAAGAACTTGAAAAACTGAAACGTAGATGAGAATTCTGTTCAAATATTGTAACAAAATTTTTTCTCACAACGTAATTTGTGAATAATTCCATGTCAGGTGCTGGTCTCCCAGTTAACCTCGTCTACACCTTTTTTCTCATTTTAAAAAAATTTCATTATTAACTTGTCAACCTTTGCCTAAATTATTTATTATATTATTAACAATATGTACTTTTACTTTTTATTGATTAGTATGCTGTGAGTGTATGTTCTTTAATAATAATATTACACAAAATACTATTGTCAGTTATATCTACGTTAATAATCTTAAGCGATTCAGGATTGCAGGTGTTTGATTACGAAAGGTTTCTTTTTAAAAGCTTGACAAGAATTCGAAGGTTATAGCTTGCAAATAAGCAATATTTGTTCAGCATGTCAGCAGTATCGTCTCTGTAAATAATGCAAATCGATCGTTCGTTTTATGCTAATACTCTTCCATTTCGAAGTATTAGTTGAATAAACGAAATTGTGTACTACATTTCATCGAAACGTATTTGCGAAATAAATATTTAGAATTGTCGATTCCAGCATTAATGATAATTAAACAAGACCTTTGATACTGACATCAGGACTCTTATCGTATAACAATGAGGTAACTATGTACGTAATTTGTGAAAGGCGTATTGATGCAGGATGCTGATTTTTTTTCTCAATTCTGCAGTATAACTGTAGATGAAGTAAGCGAAAAATATCCTTGAACGTGAAACGTACTATGAAGTTAAATTCAAGGAATTATAAATAACTTTTTTTTGCCGCAGATACTTAAATAATAAATATTTATAAAGTTCAAATGTTAAATTAGTTGTTAGTGTAACAAGGAATTCTACATTTAAAATTGTCCAGTAGAAAAAATAAAAAAAGTCAATAATTTAGTACTAATGTAGTATAGAAGGCAAGTTTTCCCATTCTAAACATTTTACATTTAAAATTGCCACTTAAAAGATTTATTTTTGAATAGCTTTTATGAATACTAAAACACTTGCTGCTGCTAATTAAATAATCCTTTTATGTATAATTACTTACGATTTCTCTAACAACGAAACAACTTTCTGATATTTACTGTAAATATAAGTTGTTGTTGATTATGTGGTTTAGCTTTTTACAACAACATGGTTGTGTGCATGAATGTACAAAATTATTTGATGGGTGTCTTCAGTTTATGTGTTTTAATTCAGACTTCAGATTTTTCTCATTTCCAGATATCTCCAAATTTGTTCTATCTGATTCTTATACGGAGCACAAAGTGACTACTCCATGTTTTCTCTGATCATAAAAAAATCAATATTAACAATATTAGTCTGCAAACGTTTATAAATCGACAATTTGGTACAAATAAGAATTGCCTGGAAATCTTCCTACAAAACTATTAGATCTCTATTGAAAAACTGTTAAACTACACACGACTTACGAGGAAAATCCAAAAAGAAGACTAGATCTTTGCTTGTTGCTTTCTTTGGAAAGATCCACTTATTTTGGAAAAAAGCTAGAGACTTATTTTCTCCCTTTAGCTAATAGAAAAAACTTTCTATCCTAGAACTTTATGATAATTTAGAAGGTCGTTTAGCTATTGTTGTAAGATTAGATGGGCAACTCATAGCTTTGCTCCTTTTAAAGTGGCAGTATGTAATTTCTCCTGTTTCTTCTTTTACAAAAGAATTTAGCTTTTCGTGTCAATTTCTTATCTAGAATTTATGGAGCGTCAATTTAACTAACATTGCTACAGTAATTGCTTAATAGATCGCTTTGTTAGCAATCATCTTCCTAGGGTAGAATCTTATTCTTATCAATATGGAATTTACTAATAACATAGTAAGTTATCTACTCAGTAAGTTTACTTAGCTCTACACCTATATCATGGGTCGCTCTATCTGAATGAAAGCCTTTTCTCACAGTGAACGTGATGTACGTCTTTAGGCGTTATTCATGATTTAAGACATTAAGACTTCTGACTGTATAAAAGGACATTTAGAGCAACGTGGGGATTTGCATAAATGCATATAGGGTGGTGCACGTATTAATTTTGCACCAGTTGTGTTAATCTCGTCAACCACGTTGACGTTGACACAGTTGCGTAATGGTTTAGATTTGGCTAGGAACTAAATAGTTGAAACATGAAATCTTATCGCGAATTTCATCTAGTTGATGAAGTCAGAAATCTATGCAGGACTTGCTGATTTTGTATGAATGAATGAAAACTGCAAAATCATACCACTTCGTGTTTTCGTTAGCAGATTCACAGTCTTGGTTGCTCTAATTAGTTAGAAAATGCAACACTGTCCCAAGTTTTAAAGAGAATAACAGCAGTGGGGTTGGCGTCCACATCATTCTTTGCAAGTTGAAAAATGTATTCCCTGAGAAAATACTTGATTCGCATTACTTGGATGAAGCTTGTGGAAGCCTGTTCATAACTTCCTTTACATTCACAGTGGAGCGTTGGGGGGTGAAGCAAACTAGAAACTGGAAGCCTTTTTGACAATGGGAAGGGTTTGCAGCTACCTTGATGTTTCTTTTCAGACTAACTAGGCTAGACAGTGTGTACTTTCTCCATTCTGCATTATATCACACAGATACCGCGTTGCGTTTACTGTTTCACTTTATTATAAATTATTTTCTTCCATGGCTGAAAAGGGATATAGCCAATATCTCAACTGCTGTATAACCATAATCTGACTTTGATTTTGATTATTTCCAAATTTTTTTCACTCAAATTTCAACCTCGAGATGCACCCTATTTTTACAAAAGAAAGAGGAAATGACGATCGAGAATTGGCAAGATAACCATATTTTACGATATAACTAAAGAAGGAAGTGTCTTTAGTTCCAAACATGTTTACAAACCTACGGTGGCCATTACATGGGAGGCAAAGGGAAACCCCGCGTCATAATTCCCAAGAAAAAAGCAGCAGTTGTTAACGTCTTCTATAGTAGAATTATCCGTGAGTAAAACCGTTCCCCATTTGGGGGAGGAAGACAAGAGAATACTTCCAAAATCGCCTGACCACAGTCAATAATTACTGGCAAGAAGTAGAAAAAAGAAACAAGCAAATCACGGAACTGAACATTCCAAATCACGCCTACGTCTCCTCCAACTACTATGAAGAATTAAGAAGAGTGTATGAAATCACTAAGAAATATATAATCGAGCACGCAATGAACATTGGAGAGAAAGAAGATCAAGCAGCACTGAAACCAATGGTGCAAACTAGTAATGAGGGAAAA
This sequence comes from Ignelater luminosus, assembly GCA_011009095.1. NCBI lineage: Eukaryota > Metazoa > Arthropoda > Insecta > Coleoptera > Elateridae > Ignelater > Ignelater luminosus. The sequence goes on from VTPC01001015.1 coordinate 119,187, forward strand.
CAAACCCTCAAGCAGATCGACCCACTGCCAGAAAGAAACAGAAGAAGTACAATACCTGCATTTAAAAAGGCAGTAATTAAGAATCAAGCAACTGTGTCAAACTATGGTACGCACAATAAGAGAATTGGCATAAGGAAAGTCGCCAACACATTACAGCATCATACAGAAGAAATTGAACTACCAATGGGACGCCATTTATCAACTAAACGAAGAAATCTGTATTTACAAGCAAGACTTCACAGCAGAGTACTTCACGCGAAACAAGTATGAAACCATCGAAAATAAAATAAAATCAGCAACGAGCTGGAAAAAAAATTAGAAGAAGCCACTCATCTCATAGAGAAACCATACAACATTCCGCTCACACCAGTACAGCTTCCAACATTCACGGATAGCTACAAACAATGCACAATCTTCTACAACCTGTTCAAGGAGATAATTCACTCCGAAGCGACCTTAACGAAGATCAAGAAAATGCATTACTTAAAAACCCACGTACAGGAAGAACCGAGCCGTGTAATCCAGCATCTAGCCATCTCGGGAGACAATCTCGACACCGCCTGGAAGTTATTGACAACCAGGTACAATAACAAGAGGTTGATTGTCGCTAAACTGCTAGACAACAAGAATTAGCGGAAACAATTAAACGATTTCACGACACCATAACAGAGCGTCTGGAAGCAATTAAGAATCTATTCATCGACATCGCATCTTGGGAAATGAGACTCAGAAACCAACCGGCTGTATGAGCAGTCGCTAGAAACTTCCCACGGAGTCCAAAAGTACGAGGATTTAATCAAATTTTTCCAAAAACGATTCCAAGCCCTATAAGCAATGAGAGAATAAAAAACAAGATTGCACAATCAGCAGCAACTGCAGAAATCAATAAACCACGCTGCAAGTGCTGCAATGGTCCAAGCCACAAACTCTATCATTGTGAAAACTTCCTCGATCTACATCCAAACCAGAGGTGCCACATAGCCCAGGACAATAACGTTTGCATTAAATGTTTAGCGCACGACAGCAATCAGAAATGCCGCGGCTGGAGAAAATGCTATAAGTGTAACCAGGCACACCACCACCTGCTCCGTAAAGGTCAACCAAAGCAGCAAGCAAGTCGACCAAGAGAAAGCTCATCACAACACGTGAGCAACAATGTCGCATGGCAAGAAGTCAACGTATTATTGGCAACTGCACTAATGCAAACAAAAAACATAGATGGCACTAGAGGAGACAAAACAGGATTAAGTTAAGTAGAATCACGTTATGGAACGTAAGAATATTGCTGAAATGTAGCAAATCAGAAAATATTAAAAAAGAAATAAACTAAAACAGACTAGACACTATCAGTCTCTGCGAAATGAGATGGCCCAATAAAGAACACATATAGAACGAAAATTATAGACTGTTTAATACAGCAGCAGTAAATGGAAATTATGGAGTTAGCATTTTAATGGGAAAGAAAAATAGGACAGAGGGTAAAAGATATATTTTGTATAAAGAAAGAATTACTATAATGACGAGAATAAACCCCATCCGAAAGTATTAGTATGTGTTCATATGTCTACCACAGACCATAAAGGTGAAGAAGTAGAAAGAACATACGGCCAAATACAGGATATCATAAAATATGTTAAACAGTGGAAAATTTGATCATATTAGGCGATCGGAATGAAATTGTAGGAGAAAAACCAGAAGGACATATAGTAGGAAAATTCGATTTGGGAAACAAAAATCACCGTGGAGAGCGTTTAATAGATTTTATTAGAAGTTTGACCTTTACATAACCAACACACTATTTCAGCACCATCCTCGAAGAAGGTATACCTGGAGAATTAAACAAGGATTCAAAAAATCAAATGAAGCATTGCAAAAGCTACCCAGGGGCAGACATTAACAACGACCATATACTAGTAATAATGACCTGCAACTTAAAGTTCAAAAAATTAAGCAGACAGAACAATACAAAAAATTAAGATGTAGAAAAACTGAAAGTTTTAACAACAGTAACAGGAATGGAATTAAGAATAACAAATATCCTAACGAATACAAATTTTGAAGGTGAGGAAAATATCAGTAAGGCCTGGCAGTCTATGAATGACGCTATC